>JAJIYU010003960.1:0-25414 GCA_030144865.1 Tinospora cordifolia
TTCATAATTAATTCTACTAAACCTTAATTTTCATTTAATTTTCAAATTAAGGTTTTATTTGTTTAATTTTTTTCTATATTTTATTTTTCATGTGTCAATCCACAATTTGCACCCGAAAATTTCTTAAAATCTTTGAAATTATTTTCACTTGATCTATTTTTTTTAATTTCCTCAAACTTATTTGTTTATTTTAAATTTTTTGACAAAATTCTGGGGTATTACAGTTACACAAGGCAAGCACACTGACTTTAGGCTAGATGTTGATAACATCCTAAGGTTCGGAGAAATGATATGTGTACCTCAGCAAGGACAAAACAAGCAAATTATACTTGATGAAGCTCATCAGACGAAGTATACCATGCACCCAGTCGGGGATAAGATGTACCAGAACCTCAAGAAAACCTACTGGTGGAGAGGAATGAAGAAGGACGTAGCTAAGCATGTCTCTAAGTGCTTAACATGTCAACAAGTGAAAGCGGAACACCAAAAACCCTCTACAATGTTACAGCCACTCCTTATCCTTGAATGGAAGTGGGATAACATATCTATGGACTTTGTCAATGGTTTAACCAGAAACAAAAAAGGAGAACACATTGTTCGGGTGATTATGGATCGCCTCATCAAGGTGGCTCATATCCTGCCAATCAGATCCACAGACCAAGTCAGTAAGCTGGGAGAAATCTATGTAAAAGAAATCGTCAGACTTCATGGAGTACCTAAGACTATTGCGTTGGATAGAAACGCTCGCTTTACTTCACAGTTCTGGCAGAGTCTCTAGAAGGAGATGGGTACTAAGCTCGCCATGAGTACAATCTTTCACCCTCAGACGAATGGCCAATGTGAAAGAGTTATCAAGATTTTGGGGGATATGTTGAGGTCTTGTGTTTTAGACTTCAAGGGGAACTGGAGCAAGTATTTACACCTGGCAGAGTTTGCCTATAACAACAATTACCAAGCAAGCATAAAGATGGCTCCATTCGAGGCTCTCTATGGGAGACCTTGCAGATCACCTGCCTATTGGGCTGAGCTTTAAGATCATATATTAACTGGGTAGACTTGGTGGAAGAGCTGAGCAACCAAGTCAAGTCGATACAAAGGAGATTGACTACTACACAAAGTCGTCAGAAGAGTTATTCAGACAAGAGGAGAAGACAACTAGAGTTCTAAGTTGAGGACAAAATATTTTTGAGAGTCAATCCTCAAAAGGATATCAAAAGGTTCGGATTCAAAGGGAAGTTATCTCCAAGCCCTTTGAAGTACTAAGAAGAATCGAGGAATGTGCTTACAAGTTAGATCTACCAAGCTAGATGACTTCAGCTCATAACGTATTCCATGTCTCCATGTTGAGAAAGTACGAACTTGACCCCTCTCACATCATCCATTGGGAGGAAGTGAACATTCAGGATGATGCTACCTACGAGGAAACAACCATTAGAATCCTTGATCACAAAGTACAAAATCTTAGAACTAAGGATATTCCCTTAGTTAAGGTACTGTGGAAGCATCACAGATTCGAAGAAGCTACCTGGGAGCTAGAGAGTGAAATGAAGACTGAGTATCTGCATCTGTTCACTAGGAACACCTAAACATGTACAAATTTTGAGGACGAAATGTTTCTAAAGACGGTAGGTTGTGATACCTCATAATTTTTTCAAATAACTTAAAAATAAATAAAGCTGACAAAAAATTAAATAACAAGACTTATTAAGAAAAAATTCTAAAATAATTGGAGGCAAATGAAATCTTAGTATCAAGATGATCTAACTTATGATATAAGGTTAGTAGAATTATCAAATGTTATTTGTATAAGAATTATTTTGTAATTATACAAATAATGGAACAATTATGGAATTAATTATCAAATATAAAGTAAGAAGAGTAAATTATATATATATATATATATATATACATATATATTTATTTTTGCCTCTCTGAAAATAAAAATATGGAATAAATATATAAAAAAATATATGAAATGAAGAAATATGGATTATTAATTATTGGCAAAATAAAAATATTAAAGAAATAGAAAAATGTCTAATCAATATAATATTAAAGAATTAAGAAGGAAAAGATTGTAACATCTCGAAAAGTTTATATGAAATTTGAATTTTTACTTAGAAAATTATACAGAATTGACGAATGAGAATTTTGACAAGTCCTAGTTACCCAAATGAGGAATAAAAAAACCAATTTAAGGGATTTTTTGAAGAAAAATATGATTATAATGCATAAAATGGGATATCAAAGCCAAAAATACAAGGATATGTGCAATTATTTATGAAAACAGGATTAAAAAGTCAATTAGGATCGAGATTTGGAAAAAAAAATCTGAAAGGAAAGTAAGAAATTCAGTTGAAAAATAAAAAATAAACTCAAAATACTACGAACCATAAATTTGGAATCTGATCTCATGATCAGCCAGCCAAGATCAGATCCGCACGTACGCACGAGCGCACCAAATCATCAAGATCAAACGGTGAGAGATCCGCTTACGTAACTCGAGGATGATCGTGTGGCCAGAAGCGAGTTCGTCGATCACAAAATTAGATTTGCACACCATGATCGAGGATCATCCGACGGTTGAGATCAAAGCCGCGTTGAGAGATCGTGAACAGTGCTGTGCTCGAGGATCATCGGACGGTTCAGATCAAAGCCGCGATGATTGAATCGTGAACTGTTGATGCGCTCAAGGATCATCTAACGGTCCTGATCGAAGCCGTTTTGATTAGATTGCGATCGTTGATGTACTTGAGGAAATCCAACGGCTGAAATTGAGACTTTGATTTTTGTTGATTGATACGAGATCAATCAAATGGCTCCAATCAAACCCGAATGCGTGTCTTGAGGAAAATCCTAGGAACCAGATGAAATCCAAAATCTAAAATATGAAAATTACGTTAAAATTAATGAAAAATACGAAATTTAATCCAAAAATTCCAAAAAATATTTCTAAAATCTAAAAAAAATCCAAAAAATACTCATTTTGCTCTCAAAATTAGAAAGTACAAAATTCGGGAGAATTAGGGTGTTTTATTCAAAGAAGAACACAAGAATTTCTAATTTTCTCCCTTGGAAAACCTATAAAAACACCCCTAGGCTCTCAATTTCATTTTTTCCAAAAAAATAAGAGTTGAATTCTCCTCTTGTTTTCTCTAAGCCTTCTTCTTGGCACCTTTTTCTATGTTTTCCTTCTTGTGTGTGTGAGAAGTTCTTCTCTCGAATTGGGGAATTAAGTTGGGCGATCTTCATTGGCACTAGTAAGTGGGGGGAATTTCTGCCGAAGTTTCGAAAGAAAGCATCACAAGGTGGAAGTAATTTCTAGAACACTATTCTGTTCTTATTTGAATTCATGGCAGGCTCATTGTTGTGTGTTTTTCATTGAATTCAAAGATTTTCAACTTCAGTTCTAGAATTTTACATGTTTATTTTAGTATTTCAGTTTTGATTCATGTTTGAGTAATCGTATCATCCATGCCATGTTAGTATCATGCTTAAGCTTGGTAATTGTTCTTTTCATATGAGTTAGGCCATATTGTTTGCAGACGTAACTACTTGAGGGTTGTGTACGACTGGTGGGTCATCATGTGTAACCAGTTGATGCTGACATGTGCCACTAACTGGTTGATGCCGAGTGAGTCCTATTTACTTAGTTAAGAGCATCAAGGGATTAAAGGCCCCTTTTAGTCTGAGATTCAACTTAAACAAGTTGTTGTTTGAAACGCCTAATAATTGAAAGTGTTTGAATTATGATTGTGTTATGAGTTTGAATATGAAAGATGGTTGCTCTGAAAAGATCCACTGGGCTATATGCTCACTCTTCCTTTCTTATTTTTTAGGAACATGAACCCATGGAGCTGTTGAATACAGATAATTTCTTAGAAAGTTTCTTCAGTATTACATTTTTAGAATTTTTAGGGCATGTTGCTCAAAGTTTTTACGCTCTTTTACTAAAAAGTATTTTGAAGTCTTCCGCTGTAACAACTAGCTATTTTTTAAAGAGTTTAGTACTCTCAATTTCTATTATGAATAAAATAGTTTGAATTTCTTTATCTCTTTTAATTTGCCTTGATTTTATTGAAAGTTTTGTATTCTTAAATGTCATACAAAGGCACAAAATATTGAAAAGAAAAGAACAAGAGTGTGTCACTTGTAATGTATCACCGGGGCCCAACCCTCCGTTTTGTTAAGTCCGCTATCAAAAGAACGGTAGCAATGTACACTGCTTAAAGATACGAGGGTTGGGGTGTTACAAAGGTAGTATCAGAGCTTAGTTAGTAGATGAACTGGGCAAGAATTAGAAAGTTACTCTAATACCAAAGGTGGTATCAGAGCCTAGGCATTAGTTGTTGGGCCAAGAGCAGAAAGTTTCCTCTGATACCAAGTGTGGTATTAGAACTCGGTTATTAGACACACCGGATTAGAATGTGAAACTCAAACTTAGGGTTTCACCTAGAACTGATTGAATTTAGAATGCCCTACATTCTATTTTTGAAATTGATGAATGCTTTAGAAAGTGTTTCCAAAAAATGGAAATATATGTTTTGAAAATGTTTTTGTTTGGAACAAAGACTACAAGTTGAGTTGATAGTGGGTAAGCCTTGTCCCGAGTAAAGTTAAACATTGAAAGGGAGGTGGGTTATCCCACCCTAGAAAGTGCGATTGCTAAGCAGACTTCGGTCTTGCCGCCCAATCTGAAGGTTGTCCTACCAACTTATATGAGTAGTCGAAGTTAAAGAACACTCTTATTTTTTATAAAAGAAAATTAGAAGGTGGAAAATTGGGGCAAGGAATTGATTAGAAGTCAAAAAAAAGATGCCAAAGGTGGTATCTTGACCAGACAAAGGTTGTAAGTCAACCAAAACCAAACCCTAGGTCCAGAGAAAAGACCTTAGGTAGAAACAGGTGTAGCCATGGGTGGCACAGTGGATCAAAAGCATAAAACTCTAACACATAGGCTAGAGACTGAAACTTGTGTGAAAATAGAAAATTGTTTGATTAGGACACAAGACCGGGAAGCTTCTATAATTTTTGGTTTCTATGTAGTATGGGATGCATAGGAATTCAGGGTTATAGAGGAAGCCTAGACTCGGAGAATGATGGACCATGTGTGGTAAATGATTGGTAACTCTGGTAGAACGGGTTTCTCTATGCTCGCTGGTATGGGTCAGTTGAGTATAGTGGGCTCGAGAACCTTAGTTATTGAACAATTCGTGAAATTGTTTGGGTGGGGCTTCGTTCTGAGTGAAAACCTAAGTGAAAGGGATAGAGTGGTATGAGACACTTGAACCTGAAAGCTTAGGTGGAAGCTTGGAACCTTGTTATGCTAGCTTGATTGTATGATTGTGTGATATGCATGTTTTACTATTTCTTTGCTTTGAGATCAAATCCTGTACCCATGCATGAAAAGAACCTAGAAGAAAGACTTTAAGCAACTAAACAAATTGAAAACCTAGAAACTGAATCTAGAGACATGGTAGTACGAATGTTTGCTAAAACAAACATTGACGTTGAAAAGATGAGCCGAGAATAGTTTAAAGAGGTCTTCTATGAAAAGTTCTTTCTAAAGATGACACTATGGAAACTGCAAGAGATTAAATCAAAAGGACTTGACTATAGCTGAGTACGAGAGAAAGTTTACTAAATTGGATAAGTTCTCTTGGGAGCTAATCTAAGAGGAAAGAACGAAAGCTAATTGGTTTGTTCAAGATCTCAAGATTGAGATTTGAAAAGTGATTATGACTCTAAGCTTAAAGACATATAGGGATCTTAAGGCATGAACTCAACTTAGAACAAAGGTTGAGACGAAAAGAACAAAAGGTCTACGAATGAAATAGAGAACCCAAAGGCTTAGAAAAAGAATAAGAATGGTGGAAAAGCACCACAAACCTAGAAATAGGGGCAGAACAAAGAGGAGTCAAGGGAAGCAGCTAAAAGGCTGGGATTATGTTTCGTATGCAAGCAGAAGGGTTATTTGGCGAAAAATTGCCCAACTACACCAACTCAGGCTTCCTAGCAGCAACAATAGAATACTCAGGAGGAAAGTTAGAATGGGCGACTTCAAGCCAGACAGAATCAGAATGCCAATCAAGGGCAGAACCAAGGCCGTGGTCAAAACTAGGCTAGAATGTTCACAATTGAGACCCAGGAAGACCAGGCCCTTGCAGTAGAAGATACGTTCTTATTGTTTAATGTTGCTATGAGACTGTTGTTTGACACGGGTGCCTCAAAGTCTTTTTTCTCTGAAAAACTAGCTGATTGGTTATAGCTTGTAACAAAAATAATACCTGTGACTTTGAATGTGTCCACACCAATAGGGACCATTGTGACTTCAAAGAAGATGTATAGTTGTGACCTTAGGTTTGGGGATAAACTTTTAACAGTCGACCTATACACCCTACCTTTCTATGGCTATGATGTAATCTTGGGGATGGATTGGTTAGATCAGTACCAGGCCCAGATAGATTGTATTAAGAGACGAGTGACCATAGCCCTACCTTTTGAGGAAACCTATAAAATCAATGGAGATATGCAAAAACTGCCAAGGAGCCCAACCATACCCATGTTGAACTGCCTAAGGCAGAAAGATGAGTTTGAGGAATTCTCTGAAGAAGAGACTATGGAACCGAAGATGATACAAGACCTAATAGTGGTTAGTGAGTACAAGGATGTGTTTCTAGATGACTTTCCCAGATTACTTCTTGCCAGAGAGATAGAGTTCAAGATTGAACTTCACTCGGGAACAAATCCTATAGCCATACTTTCTTATAGAATAACACTAGTGGAATTGATTGAGTTAAAGTCACAACTCGATGAACTCCAGGAGAAAGGGTTCATCAGGCCGAGTGAATCACCTTGGGGAACTCCAGTGTTGTTCGTGAAGAGGAAGGATGGTTCAATGAGACTTTGTGTCGATTATCGAAAATTAAACCAAGCCATGGTGAAGCATAAGTACCCTCTACAAAGGATTGACGACCTATTTGATCAATTGAGAGGAGCCACCCATTTCTCAAAGATTGATCTTAGGTCGGGTTATCATCAACTGAGAATCAGAGAGTCTGACATATACAAGACTACCTTCAAGACAAGATATGGAGAATTCGAGTTCATCGTGATGGCATTTGGTTTGACCAATGCCCCAACAACATTCATGGACTTGATGAACCGAGTGTTTAGATAGTATCTCAACCAGTTTGTGGTGGTATTTGTAGATGACATCCTGATCTACTCCAAGTCAGAGGCTGAACACTAAGAACACTTGTAAATAGTGTTGGAGACACTTAGAAGGCATAAATTATATGCCAAGTTCAACAAATGTGAGTTCTAGATGAGGACAGTCAAGTTCCTTGGCCACGTAGTATCAGCAGAAGGCATCTCTGTAGATCCAGAGAAGGTGGAAGCAGTTATGAATTGGAAGCAACCAAAGACAGTTACAAAGATCAGGAACTTCTTAGGTCTAGCTAGGTACTACAGAAGTTTCATCCAAGATTTCCCCAAAATAGCAGAACCTATGACCAAGCTAACCAGGAAGGAAATCAAGTTTGATTGGAATAAAAGGTGTGAACGATCATTCCAAGAACTAAAGAAGAGATTGACTACGGCTCCTGTTCTAGTCACCCCAACTGCTGGAGTTAATTACACGCTGTATACTGATGCCTCACTAAGTGGATTGGGCACAATCCTAATGCAAGAAAAACAAGCCATTGCTTTTGCCTCAAGACAACTGAAGGTTCATGAGAGAAATTACTCTACTCATGACCTAGAGCTAGCAGCCATTGTGTTTGCCCTGACAATTTGGAGACACTACCTTTATGGTGAGAAATTTGAGCTCTTTTTAGATCACTAGAGCTTGAAGTACATCTACACCCAGAAGGAGTTGAAGCTCAGGCAACAGAGATGGATGGAATTCTTGAAAGACTATGATTTTCAACTATACTACCATCCGGGGAAGGCCAATGTAGTGGCTGATTCCTTGAGTAGGAAGTTCAACAAATAGGAAGAAGAGAAAGTTCAAATGTACCAGATGATTGTAGATTTAGGGTTGGGTGTAAACCTTAACGAGAAAGAAACCTATCTTTACAATATGTTCTGCCAACCGGACCTATTACATCAGATCAATGATGAACAGAAGCAAGACAAGTTGCTTGCTTAACTAATTGAAGGAGTCACGCAAGGAAAGCATATTAACTTCAGGATGGATGCTGAAAAAATCCTAAGGATCGGGGAAAGGATATGTGTACCTTAGCAGGGACAGAGCATGCAAATCATATTTGATGAAGCTCATCAGACTAAGTATACCATGCACCCTGGTGGGGATAAGATGTACCAGAACCTCAAAAAAACCTAGTGGTGGAGAGGAATGAAAAGGGACATAGCTAAATACGTCTCTAAGTGGTTAACATGCCAACAAGTGAAATCAAAACACCAGAAACCCTCTACAATGTTACAACCACTCCCTATCCCTGAATGAAAGTGGGATAACATTGCCATAGACTTCGTCAGTGGTTTACCCAGGAACCAAAAAGGAGAAGACACTGTTTGGGTGATAGTGGATCGTCTCACCAAAGTGGCTCACTTCTTTCCATTCAGATCCACAGACCAAGTCCGCAAGCTAGGAGAAATCTATGTGAAAGAAATCGTCAAAGTTCATGGTGTACCCAAGACTATTGTGTCTGATAGATACTTTCGCTTTACTTCATTGTTCTTGCAGAATATGCAGAAGGAGATGGGTACTAAGCTCACTATAAGTACAACATTTCACCCTAAGACGGATGGTCAATCAGAGAGAGTTACGGATGGTCAGTCAGAAAGAGTTATCCAGATTTTGGAAGATATGTTGAGGGCTTGCGTTCTAGACTTCAAGGGAAATTGGAGCAAGTGCTTACACTTGGCAGAGTTTGCCTATAACAACAGTTATCAGACAAGCATAAAAATGGCTCCATTCAAAGCTTCCTATAGAAGACTTTGCAGATCACCTACCTATTGGGCTGAACTTGAAGATCAAGTATTAACTGGGCCAGACATGGTGGAAGAAACGAGCAACAAAGTTAAGTTAATACAAAAGAGACTGACTACTGCGCAGAGCTGCCAAAAGAGCTATGCAGACATAAGGAGAAGACCATTAGAGTTCCAAGTTGGAGATAAAGTATTTCTGAGGATTAGTCCTTAGAAGGGTATCAAAAGGTTCGGATTCAAAGGGAAGTTATCTCCAAGGTTTGTCGGACCCTTTGAAATACTTAGAAGAATCAGGGAATGTGCTTATGAGTTGGACCTACCAAACCGGATGACTTTAGCACATAACGTATTCCATGTATCCATGTTGAGGAAATACAAACCTGACCCTTCTCACATCATTCACTGGGAGGAAGTGAATATTCATGATGATGCTACCTACGAGGAAGCAGCGGTCAGAATCCTTGACCAAAAGGTACAGAATCTAAGAACAAAGGATATCCCATTAGTGAAGGTGTCGTGGAGACACCACGGGGTAGAAGAAGCCACATAGGAACACGAAAGCGAAATGAAGACCAAGTACCTGCATCTATTCATATTGAATACCTAAATATGTACAAATTTCGAGGACAAAATATTTTCTAAGGAGGATAGGTTATAACATCTTGAAAAGTTTATATAAAGTTTGAATTTTTGCTTAGAAAATTATACAGAACTGACGAATGAGAATTTTGGCAAGTCCTAGTTACCCAAATGAGGAATAAAAAACACCAATTTAAGAGATTTTTGGAAGAAAAAATATGATTATAATGCATAAAATGGGATATCATAGCCAAAAATACAAGGATATGTGCAATTTTTTATGAAAACAGGATTAGAAAGTCAATTGGGATTGAGATTTGGAAAAAAAATCCGAAAAGAAAGCAAGAAATTCGGTTGAAAATTCAAAAATAAACTCAAAATTCTGTGAACCGTAGATTTGGAATTTGATATCACGATCCGACGGCCAAGGTCAAATCCTCACGTATGCACGAGCACACTGAATCATCAAGATCGAACAGCCAGAGATCTGCTTACGTAACTCGAGGATGATTGTGCGCAAGAAGCGAGTTTGTTGATTGCGAAATCAGATCCGCACACCATGATCGAGGATCATCCATCGGTCGAGATCGAAGCCAGGTTGAGAGGTTGCGAATAGTGCTGCACTCGAGGATCATCGGACGATTCAGATCAAAGCCATGTTGATTAAATCGTGAACTATTGATGCGCTTAAGGATCATTTAACAGTTCAGATCGAAGTCATTTTGATTAGATCGCGATCGTTGATGCGCTTGAGGAAATCCAATGGCTGAGATGGAGACTTTGATTTCTGTTGATTGATACGAGATCAATCCAATGGCTTTGATCAAACTCGAATGTGTGTATCGAGGAAAATCCTAGGAACTAGGTCAAATTCGAAATTTAAAATACGAAAATTACGTTAAAATTAATAAAAAGTACGAAATTTAATCTGAAAATTTCAAAAAATAGTTTCTAAATTGTGAAAAATATTTCTAAAATCTAAAAAAAATACTCATTTTGTTCCAAAAATTAGAAAGTACGAAATTATGGAGAATTAGGGTGTTTTATTCAAAGAAGAACACAAAACTTTCTAATTTTCTCCCTTCAAAAACCTATACAAACGCCCTTAGGCTCTCAATTTCATTCATTCCAAAAAATAAGAGTTGAATTCTCCTCTTGTTTTCTCTAAGCCCTCTTCTTGGCACCTTTTCCCATCTTTTCCTTCTTGTGTATGTGAGAAGTTTTTTTCTCGAATTTGAAAATTAAGTTGGGTGATCTTCATTGGCACTAGTACGTGGGGGGAATTGCTGCCGAAATTCCGGAAGAAAGCATCACAAGGTGGAAGTGATTTCTAGAACATTATTCTGTTCCTATTTGAATTCATGGCAGGCTCATTGTTGTGTGTTTTTCACTAAATTCAAAGATTTTCAACTTCAGTTTTAGAATTTTACATGTTTATTTTAGTATTTCAGTTTTGATTCATGTTTGAGTAATAGTATCATCCATGCCATGTTAGTATCATGATTAGGCTTGTAAATTAAAGTATGATGCATGTTCTATGAACATTTCATGAATTGACTATGTATATTCTGAATTTTAGTTTGATTTCATATTCTGAAGTTTGTTTTATGAGATCATTATATGAGAATTAATCAAAGACGATGGAGATAATAACCACGTACCATCATAGTGGTCATGGCGACACTATGGATGTTCTTTTCATATGAGTTAGGTCATATTTTTTGCAGAGCTAAGTACTTGAGGGTCGTGTACCACTAGAGGGTCACCATGTGTAACGGGTTGACGCCAACATGTGCCACTAACAGGTTGATGCCAAGTAGGTCCTATTTACTTAGTTAAGAGCATCAAAGGGATTAAAGGCCATTTTGGTCTGAGATTCGACATAAACAAGTTGTTGTTTGAAACACTTAATGATTGCAAGTGTTTGAATTATGATTGTGTTGTGAGTTTGAATATGAAAGATGGTTGTTCGAAAAAGGTCCACTGGGCTATGTGCTCACTCTTCCTTTCTTATTTTTCAGGAACATGAACCCATTGAGCTATTGAATATAGATAGTTTCTTAGAAAGTTTCTTCAGTATTATATTTTTAGAATTTTTAGAGCATGTTGCCTAAAATTTTTATGCTTTTCTACTAAAAAGTACTTTGAAGTCTTCCACTGTAACAACTAGTTATTTTTTTAAAGAGTTTAGAACTCTCAGTTTCTATTATGAATAAAATAGTTTGAATTTCTTTATTTCTTTTAATTTGACTTGATTTTATTAAAATTTTTGTATTCTTAAATGTTATACAAAGGCATGAGATATTTAAAAGAAAAGAACAATTGTGTGTCACTTGTAATGTAGCACCAGCTCAACCCGCCGTTTTGTTAAGTCCACTGTCAAAATTAATGGCGGCAATGTACACTACTTAAAGATACGGGGGTTGGGGTGTTAGAAAAATATTAGCAAAATAGAAGGATAAACCATATTTACACAAATTAGAAAGTGAAATTGTGTGTATGATTAGCAAAACTCGGATCATAGAAACCTTAGAAAAAAATTTTGGTAATAGAAACTGCATCCAATGGCAAGAAATGTGTAATTCACACGATCTAAGATCCCACGGTCAAGATCAAGCCCGTACCAAACGCTCAGGAGCACTGAACCATCAAGATCCAATGGCCCACAATCAATTCGCCTGATCTAACGGTCCAAATTCATTTTGTTGATAGCGAATGGAGATCTGCACACCACACTCAAGGTTGATCTGATGGTTTAGGCGCGTTTCATTAATCGCGAATGAGATCTGCATACAAAACTCGAGGAAAATTCGACAATCCAAACACCTTTCATAGATCGCGAACCGAGTGCTGCGCTCAAGGAACAATCCGACGGTCTAGATCTGAGACATTTTTGCGATCGCGAACTGTTGCTATGCTCACGGAAGATTTGACGGTCCAGATCTGAGACATTTTTTTGTTGATTGAGAACCGTTGTTGCGCTCGAGGAAGATCCGATGTCCAGATCGAATGCTCTGAAAATAAAACAGAAAAATTTGAATAAATCTGAGAAAATGTTTCCAAAAATTCAAATTGGTTTCTAAATTCCAAAAAAAATACCCAACTACACTTGCTATTTTCCTATACTTGGGAGGCACAAAATTTTGAAGAATTGGTAAGTTTTCTACCCGGAGAACACCACAAACTTGTCATTCTCTACTCTTTCGAATTTTATATAAACCCCCCATTCTCACAATTCATCTCATCCCAAGAAACAAGAGTTGAGATTTCCTCTTGTTCTCTAAGCCCTCTTCTTGGCATCCCTTCTCACCATTCTTTTCCCTCTTGTGTGTGAGAAGTTATTGGTTTGGGGGTTCATCTTGGGTGATTTTCTTGGTGTTTGTGCATTGGGAACTCTTGTTTAAACTTTGGGGAGAAAGCATCATAATGTGAAAGTGATTTTTCTAACACCCCTCTTTCCTATTCGAATTGCTAGCATGTTCATTGTTTGTTTGGCTTTTGAAAATCAAAATAATTTCAATTCTAGTATTCTAAAATATAATTTGGTTTCAGATTTGGTCCTTGTTTGGATTTATGCATTCATAATACTCATGCCATGCTTAGTATCATGCTTAGGCTTTCTTTCAAGGTATGATGCATGATTATGGTTGTTTCATGATTTGATTTTTAGATTGTTCATATTCTGAATTTTTATTGATCTTAGTTTCATATTATGAAGTTTATTTGATGATTCAAGATTTAATAAAGGAAGATGGTGAAAATAACCATATACCATCATAGCAAACATGTAGGTTGCTATGGATGTTCTTTTCATATGATTAGTTCATATGGTTTTAAGACCAAAGTACTTGGTTGGTGGGTAAGTTCCCTTAAGTTCCAAAAGCCCAATGAAATTGACTAAGAAAAGCTATATTTCACTCTAAGGAGGTACATTGTTGAGAACATCAAGGGCTTGAAAACCCTTTTGGTCTAAAATCTCAACTTTGAACAAATGAATGCTTGAAATGCTTAATGTATGCAAGTGTTTGAAATATGAATGTGTTATTGGTTTGAATTTGAAAAATGGTTGTTTGAAAACGATTCACTGAGCTTTGTGCTCACCCCTTCCTCTTTTTTTTAGGAAATTAAATAATGAAGACCATGTAATTTGGATAGTTTCTATTTTAGCAAGTTTTTATTTTTATTTTTTAAGTTTTCTTTTAATGTAAGGGCATGTTGCCCAATTTTGAATAAGTCTTCTGCTGAAATTTAATTTTTAGAGGTTATGAATTTCTTTTGATCAATAATGTAATAGTTTACATTAGAAAGTTATGTACTTTTTTTCTTATGAATAAAGAAGTTGAATTTTTCTTTATCTTTAATTGCCTTGATTTTATTAAATGAAAATTTGTATTCTTCAATTTACTCTAAGGCAGGAGGTATTGAAAAATAAAAGGTCAAGTGTGTGTCACTTGTAAAGTAACATTGGACCCAACTCA
This sequence comes from Tinospora cordifolia, assembly GCA_030144865.1. Taxonomy (NCBI): domain Eukaryota; kingdom Viridiplantae; phylum Streptophyta; class Magnoliopsida; order Ranunculales; family Menispermaceae; genus Tinospora; species Tinospora cordifolia. The sequence goes on from JAJIYU010003960.1 coordinate 14,013, forward strand.
CCAAATGGTTAAGTCCACGGTCAAAGAATGGTGGTTATGTCCAATACAAAAAGAATGTGAGGGTTAGGGTGTTATAGGAAACTAACACTGAGATTCGTTGGCCCGTTTGAGATACTTAGATGGGTTGGTGAATGCCCCTATGAGCTAGACTTGCTTAACTGAATGTCCGAGATTCATAATGTATTCCATGTATCAATGTTGCAAAAGTACGAACTAGAACCATCTCACATCATACACTGGGAGAAGATCATATTTCAGGACAATGCAACTTACAAGGAATTAGCAGTTAGAATACTAGACTGTAAGGTGTAAAGTCTCAGGACTAAAGACATTCCTTTGGTCAAAGTGTTCTAGAGGCATCATGGTCTGGAAGAGGTGACCGAGGAATTAGAGAGCGAGATGCGAACAAAGTACCGAGGCCTTTCACCAAAAACACCTAGCAGGACATGATCAAACAGGTAACATCTTTTTTCAAATTTCGAGGATGAAATTCTTTTAAGGGGGGTAAGTTGTCATATCCCAAGAGTTTATAAGACCTCCGTGTCACTAATGAACAATTAAAATAAAATAATTAATTAATTAAATAAAAATAATAATAAGATACTCAAAAACCATGTAGAATAAGCCTAAATAAACTTAAAATAAATATAAAATTGATATAAATTCAAAGAAAAACATGAGAAATTGCAAAGAAAAAATGCAAAAAGCAAAAATTTCACTGGTTACCATAGTAATTTTAGACAAACCAAGAAAATGGAGAACAATATGTCAACTGGGTTACCGTGGTCAGTATACCTGATTACCACGGTAATTCTTGGATGACTGTGGTAATCACAGAAATATCAAGAAATGAGCAAACTACGTTGTCTTGGTTATCGTAGTAATACCTGATTATTGTGATAATTTTGGGATGATCACAGTAATTCGCAAATTTTAGAAATATGAAATGTTCAAGAAAAACCCTATATTTGAGTCTTGTGCGCTGCAACTTGGGGTTTTCTTCCCTAAACCCTAACCAAGCCTTCTAATGTAATTTCTTAACATTTCTTTTGAGTTCTAATGGTGACTTGAGCTCATTCATACCCTTATCTACCCATTCTCAAGCTTAGATTCGCCAAGAGCAACATCAACAAGGGTGTATTCAAGTTGAGGCATGGTATGAAATTGTTTGTGCTAACAAAAATCACAAAACCCACTTCTGATTTCTTAGCATTGTGAATCATTTTCGTAAGTGTAACATGTTTCTCTTTGAAGCGTAAATGATTTGAGGGTTGTAAGGCTTTGTTCTGGCAAGAAACAAAGAGGAAAAGTGTTGATCTCTAAAGTATAAACATTTCATTTAGTTTGATGTATGTTTTAAGCTTAATGTGTGTGTATTGAAGTGTTAAACACATGTCGTCGATTCTAGCAACCATGGTAATCTGTTATATACCCTATCTTTTCTCTTGCTTTCATTTGGGCCTTGTATACACCATGGAATACAAATGTAAAGGACATAAATCTAGGATTTTGACCATGTTTTGAATGCTTTAGACTCACATTATCTTGGTATTAAAATCTTATAGAATGAGGATCTAAAGCGTGCACGGTGAAGAATAAAGCCACAAGGGAAGGAAATACAATGTTGATGTGATTATCGTACTCCCTAGCCTTATTTAAACTTTGAATGCAAAGCATGATGTGTGTTTAATTTTAATTAATACCTAAAAACATGCTAGGGCATACCTAATTAATCTTTGATTCGAATGACTTGATGTGCACCCATGATTGTTGTTTACTTTCTTTACAACATGCATTGATGATGGATTCAGGTTTAAATCTTCACAAGTGTTTGAACATATCTAGTTGTTTATTTTAAAGTTTTACACATGATGACTATGTATGGATTGGAATGGAATGTGCAAGTAAAGAAGATTAAATTAAGATTTAATAAATCTGCATACCAAGGCACTAACCGGCTTTTGCATGTCATTGTGGGTATCCCTACTCGAGCTGACTGCAATAACTGATTGTGTCTTTGAATGAAAATTCATTGTGGACTTCTCTCCTTAGATTATGGTCCCAAAAGGTAACTAGCCCTCGGCATTTCCCCCAAATTCGCTCCTAGACCACATGGGGACACGAAGAACAAGGCTCTTTCGATCTGCGTTCTGATAGAATGACAAATGAAGTGTTTGAAATGCCCTAACATAATGAAAGTGTTTACATATTTTGTATTTTGGTCTAAATAATACTAGTGATGTTTGATATGATTCACTGTGTTCTCGAGCTCACCCCACTTTTCTATGTTAGGTGACAGTTGACACGGTACAAGTTGACTATCTCCAGGCAACTCTGATTGTTTTTTTTTTTTTTGAAACCTCACAGGATAAGTTGATTATATGTCTTTTGTAAATAATTTTTTCCTGTATTTAATTTAAACTAGGTTTGTGCCCCTTCTTTTGGAACTAAACTTTTCATATGTGATTAAGTATTTTGGGTTATTTCAGAAATCCTCAAATTATTTAAATGCTAGATTTGAAGCTTTTCATTTTACCCATAACTTTAATGTTTTGATGTATTTTTCGTGAACTCTGAAGGATTTGAACTTGGGTCGTTATGCCTCATGTTTTCCTTTGAAATTTTTCCAATCAATCTCAGTTACTTGTAAACTTTTAGTTCCAAAGATATTATGTATACTTAAATTGGTTTCACTAACTTATTTGAAAGAATAACTTTGAAGCATGAGATAGACAGAATGAGAAGCAATTACATGGCCTCCAGCTCTCGACAAACGACTTGAGCCCGGCGTTTCCTACTGAATGGGCACGCATCGTCTCCGTGCGCACCCCTAACGACCCTTTACATAAAGAGAGAGAAATCGGGAGCTAAGGTGTTACACGTGGTCATAACCAGGCCAGAATGTTTGCTATTGGGGCCCAATAAGATCAGGACCCTGTTGTGGAAGGTATGTTCCTGCTATTTAATGTTGTTGTCAGACTGTTATTTGATGCAAGTGCCTCAAAATCATTTATCGCTGAATAACTAGTTGATAGGTTACAACTTGTGACAAAAACACTACCTGTAACTTTGAGTGTGTCCACACAAATAGGGGCCATTGTTACCTCAAAAAGAATGTGTAGTTGTAACCTCAAGTTTGGGGATAAACTCATATGAATTGACCTAAGCACCTTACCATTTTATGGCTATGACGTGATCTTGGGGATAGATTGGTTAAACCAATTCCAAGCTCAGATAGATTGTCCTAAGAAGCAAGTTACCATAACCTTACCTTCAAGAAAACCTACAGATTTAATGTTATGGGGAGACTACTGAAGAGTCCAACCCATAGACATATTAAATTGTTTGAAGTAGAATGATGAGTTCAAGAAACTCTTAGAGGATGACTTTATTGAATAGAAGAGAATCCAAGATCTAGTAGTTGTTAGTGAATACAAATACATATTCCTAGAGGACTTGCCTAGACTACCACCTGCTAAAAAATTAGAAGTCAAGATTGAACTTCACCCTAGAACCAACCCTATAGTCGTAGCTCAATATAGAATGGCTCCAGTACCACTAGTCGAGTTGAAGTCTCAACTAGATGAACTCTAGTAGAAAGGCTTCATCAAGTCGAATGAGTCACCTTGGGGAGCTCTCGTATTGTTTGTGAAGAAGAAAGATGGTTTCATGAGACTATCTATCGATTACCAGAAGCTGAACCAAGCAACCATAAAAAACAAATACTCTCTACTAAGGATTGATGACCTATTTGATCAATTGAAATGAGCCACTCATTTATTGAAGATTGATCTTAGGTTGGGATATGAGAATTAGGGAGTCTAATATACACAAGGCAGCCTCAAGCACACGATATGGACACTTCGAGTTCACCTTGATGCCCTTTGGTTTGACCTATGCCCCAACAATATTCATGGATTTAATAAACTGAGTGTTTAAACAATACCTTGACTAGTTTGTGATGGTATTCGTGTACGACATCCTGATTTACTCTAAGTCAGAAGCTGAACACTTAGAACACTTCCAAATAGTGTTGGAGACCCTCAAAAGGCACCAAGTATATGCCAAGTTCAACAAGTGTGAATTCTGGATGAAGACGGTCAAGTTCCTTGGCCACATAGTATTAGTGGAAGGCATCTCTATAGACCCAGAGAAGGTGGAAGCAATCATAGACTAGAAACAACCAAATTAGTTACAGAGATCAGAAGTTTCTTAGGCCTAGCTAGATACTATAAGAGATTCATCCAACACTTCTCCAAACTAGTAAAATCTATGACCAAGTTAACCAAGAAAGGCATTAAATTCACTTGGGATAAGAAGTGCAAACAATCATTCCAAGAATTAAAAAGGAGATTGATTTCGACCCCTATCTTAGTCACTGCAACCGATGGTGTCACTATTGTCTTGTATACGGATGCTTCACAGAGTGGATTAGGAGCAGTTTTGATGCAATAAAAGCAAGTAGTTGCTTATGCTTCATGACAATTGAAGGTCCATGAGAAGAATTACCCTACTCACGACCTAGAGTTAGCAGCCATTGTATTTGCCCTGAAGATTTGGAAACACTGTCGTTATGGTGAGAAATGCAATCTTTTTTCAGATCACAAGAGCTTGAAGTACATCTACATCCATTTGGATGGAGTCCTTGAAAGACTATGATTTCCAACTACATTACCATCTGGGGAAGGCCAATGTGGTGGTCAATGCCTTAAGTAGAAAGTTCAACAAATAGTAGGCAGAAAAAGGTCAAATGTACTAGTTAATTGAAAACTTTAGGTTGGGTGAAATCATGAATGAAAGACGAGCATATCTCTACAACATGTTTTGCCAACTAGATCTTCTACGCTAGATTAGGGATGAGCAGAGGCAAGAGAAATGGCTCATTAGTCTAACAGAAGGAGTTACACAAGGTAATCATATTAACTTTAGGTTAGATGCTGAGAATAACCTAAGATGATCTGTGTGCCCCAAAATGGAAAAAATAAATAGACCATACTAGATGAGGCTCATTAGACCAAGTATACGATGCATCCAGGTGTAGATAAGATGTACCAAAACCTCAGAAAGACTTATTGGTAGAGAGGAATGAAGAGAGATGTTGTTAAGCATGTTTCCAAATGCTTAACTAGTCAACAAGTAAAAGCAGAACATTGAAAGCCCTCTAGAATGTTACAACCACTCCTTATCCTTGAATGGAAGTGGGATAACATTGCCATAGATTTTGTTAGTGGTTTACCCAAGGACTAAAAAGGAGAAGATAGTATATGGGTGATTGTGGATCATCTCAATAAAGTGGCTCATTTCCTTCTAATCAGATCCATAGACCAAGTCAGTAAGCTGGGAGAACTCTACGTGAAAGAGATAGTTAGACTTCATGGTGTACCCAAAATGATAATATTTGACCGGGACTCTCAATTCACTTCATAGTTTTGGCACAGTCTACAAAAGGAGTTGGGCACTAACACCATAAGTACTACTTTACACCTTCAGACAGATGGATAATCTGATAGAGTTATGTAGATGTTAGAAGACATGTTTAGGTTTTGTGTCCTAGACTTTAAAGGGAATTGAAATAAGTACCTGCACTTAGTGGAGTTTTCCTATAACAACAATTATCAGGCAAAAATTAAGATGGCTCCATATGAGGTTCTTCATACAAAAGGAGTTGTGTACTAAACTCACCATGAGTACTACTTTTCACCCTCAGACAGATGGATAGTCTGAAAGAATTATCCAAATGTTAAAAAACGTGTTGAGATCTTGTGTCCTAGACTTTAAAGGAAATTGGAGCAAGTACCTACACTTAGCATAGTTTGCTTACAAAAATAGTTATCAAGTAAGTATTAAGATGACTCCATATGAGGTTCTTTATGGAAGGACTTGCAAATCACCAACCTGTTGCGCTAAACTTAAAGATCATGTACTTACTGAACCGGACTTGGTGGAAGAAATGAACAACCAAGTTTAATTGATACAAAAGAGGTTGGCTACAGCTCATAGTCGTCAAAAGAGCTATGCAAACAAGAGAAAAGAACCCCTAGAGTTCCAAGTGGGTGACAATGTATTTCTAAGGATTAGTCCTCAGATGGGCATCAAGAGGTTGAAGTTGAGGGGAAACTATCACCCAGATTTGTCAAACCCTTTAAAATACCTTTAAAAAACCAGATAATATGCGTACAAGTTGCATCCACTAAATCGAATGACCTCAGCTCACAATGTGTTCCATGTGTCGATGTTGAGAAAGTATGAACCAAATCCCTCTGATATTATCCACTAGGATGAAGTAAACATCCAGGATGATGCAATGTACGAGGAAGCGACAAACAAAATCCTTGATCACAAGGTACATAATTTGAGGATGAAGGATATTCCATTAGTCAAAGTACTTTGGAAACATCATGGAGTGAAGGAAGCCACCTTGGAGCTAGAAAGCGAAATGAAGACCAAATATACCCACTCCTATTCACTAGGAATCCTTGAAAATTTAGAGGATGAAATTTTTCTAAGGAAGGTAGGTTGTCATACCTTGAAAAATTTGTACAAAATAAAATGAAATGATAAATGAGACCAAATTCATTTTATAGATCAATTAGCTAGTTTAATTTCTCAAAAACCTCTTAGGCAAGTGAGAATTAAGACAACAAAAGAAATGGAAATGAAAAGAAAATTAAAAACATATTGCTCATATGCGTGCCCAATCCTAAGATGTAAGAAAATTAGAAACATTTACACATACATAGTAGGACATCCAAAAAAAGATGAAATGAGGAAACATGGAAAAAAAATAGAAAGTTTCCATAACTCTTTTGGTGTGCACCACAAAGGAACCAAAATGAAGAAAAATTATGATACTAAATGAAATATGTGCACACAAGATGGAATGTCCCAAAGGAAAAGGAAACAAATAGGAAATAGAAACAAATCCATATGTACACCAACATGGAAAAGATGCCCAAATCCATATGTAATCTAAAATTAGATGGTGCTAATATTGGTTCATGCACACACATAACGAAGTCTAAAATCATGGGTGAATTATATTAGAAGTTTCTAAGATACCATGATCATGTGCATCCTAACCCCTATGCACACTAAGATGCCCCACGTTAAGTACACATGGAAAGTTCCTAAAACTCATGTAAGCACAAAAATCAGCTAAGGAACCCTAAACCACTCAAATTAGAAGCTACCGAATTTTATGGATTTGGTGCACATAAGAGAAAGGAAGGATGTGGGAAAGTTTCCAACTATAGAATGTTCCTTGTTCACACCATGACTTGCTGATTTTTGCACACAAACCTTAGGAACAATTCAAACCGTACTGTGGGCCCTAATGCACACACACCTATGATGTACCACTCAAGGATCAAATTAGAAACTTCCATATGCTCAAACTTGATGTCCTAGAGAGGTAATAGGAGTTTCCAATATTAAATGTTGCTGATTTGGTGCTCAACAAATCATGCAAGGATCTTATATCCTACTCGACACCCAAAAAAAAATAATTGGAAAGTTTCCTATGAGGAAAAATTAGAAAGTTACGAAGATAATTCTTTAGCACAAAAGAGAATAAATGACACTTATAAAGTCCCTCACACTCATAAAAACGCCCAAACCATGCAATCTTGCTCACAACATGACACCAACAACGGATTCAATCCAAAATAGAAAGTAACCAAAATATTGCACACATGAATGGAAACCAAATCAGCCCACATTCCAAACCATGTTCACACTCAATCTATGCATTCCAAAATTTTCCCATAGAGAGATGGAAAGATTCCCTAGTGCTCTTGAAACTCTATATAAAGACCCCCCTATGCTCACTTTTTCTTCATCCCAGAGCAAGAGTTGACAAGTCCCTCTTCTTCTTTCTAAGACTTCTTCTTGGCACCACTTCTTACTTCTCTTTTGTTCCTGAGTGTTCTTACATAAGAAATTACTATTCTTAAGTAGTTTAGTGTTTTGGAAGTACATTGATTGTGGGAACTCTGTCGAAATTTCAAGAAAGTGCAAAACAAGGTGGAAGTAATTTCTAGAAACTCTACTACATTGTTTTAGTTTAATACCATGTTCATACATGTTTAATTCTGTTTAGTGTGCAAGTTTAGGTTTGAATAACATGATTTAATTTTAAGTTTAGCATGTATGCCATGTTTACTTGATCATGAAGCCATGCCATGCTTAAATTATGCATGATTAGACTTATTTTATGAAGAATAATCATGCTTGATGTTTATATGTTGAACATATTGAATTTATTTATTTTATTTATGTGTCATGATCATTAGAACTAAATGAAAGAAGTTGAGACTAAGAACCTTGTATTGTCATAGTGATCCAAAGGGATACTATGAGTGTTTTTTACATATATTGTGGGTATGTGGTTTGTCGTACTGTGTGTACTAGGCATAGCACAAAATACTTGGACTATAGGCAAGAGAACCTAAATCCAATGGAATGTGACATAAAGATTTGTCTTTCCACTCAAAGGGAGGTATTTTGGATAAGAACATCAAGGAATTAAACCCCCTTTTAGTCTAAAATTATAACAATGACAACAAATTGTTTGAATCACTTAATTGTTTACAAGTGTTTGAAATTGAATATGACATTAGTTTAAGATAATGAATTGGTTGTTTGAAAAAGATCTAGTGGGTTAGGTGCTCACCCTTTCTCTCTTATCTTTTCAAGGAATTGAATTAAAAAAAATGAAGCATACAAAGGCTTAGAATGCTTACTTTTAGAAAATTTCTATTTTTATTTTAATGTAAGGGTATGTTGCCCAAGTTTTGAATTTCTGCTGCATATTTTTATTTTGTGTTGTGTACTTTTTCTTTTTAGAAGTTTAAATTTGAAGTCATGTACTTGCGCAATTGCCTTAATGAATGTTTTTAATTAAATAAGGCATGAGATAATTGAATTAGAAAGAAAAGTTGTGTACTTGTAATTGTAATTGGACCTCGGCCTACCCTGTGGTTAAACCAAATAGAAAGTCTTGGGGGCTCAGGGTGTTGCAAGAAACATTTCTAAAACTCTTTCCTTTCCCATTTTATTTGTTTCCTACGCATAAAAATTAATAAATAAAGGTTTTAGAAGTTACTAATTCATTCTTTTGGGTTGATTTCATTTTTTAAACCTTTCTATTTCTTTATTTTACTTGTTTTCCAAGCACATATATTAATAAACAATTATTTTAAAAGTTGTTAATACATTCTCTTGAGTTGATTTCATTTTAAAAACATTTATAATTCTCTATTCGACTTGTTTCCCAGGCAAATATATTTGCAAGTAATTATTTTAGAAGTTGCTAGTACACTCTTTTGAGTTAATTTCATTTTAAAAACATTTCTAGTTCTCTATTTTTCTCGTGTGAAGAGAATAAGGGTTTTGGAAAGTGTAGATTTTTAGTAATTTCCTTCGTTATTTTTGTTTCTTTTAGTTTGAAATTTCAAATTTCACACTCTAATGTGGTGCGCTGCTTTTGAGTATATTTCATGTCTCGATGTTGTTCATTAATCATCTCCCAGGCCCACATTATACACACATGTCAATCTCTAATTATTGTAGCTACCAAGCCCACTACTCATACCATAAGATCTTATTTTGGCCCTTGATCTAAGTCATTTTATTTTTAAAACTTTTCTAATCATTTGGGTATTTATTTAAGTGGTTGATTATAGATTAATTATTCAGAAATTTTTGTGCATTTATACCCTAATAATTTGTACTATACCCCAAATATCCATATAGGCATGTTCTTTAATTTACATAAATTTTATTGATTTAATCTTTGTAATTTTCTATAATGTTTTTAAGATACTTTATTTTGTTTTATTTGATATAAGTTATTTTTACATTGCTTTTATAATGGTATAGGTGTCTGGTCTTAGATGAAATGACTGTTTTGCCCACCAATGACAAAATTACCACTTCACCTCTGATTTGTCCAAACAACTTTTTATACTTAAAATCATTCATTATTTCATACTGTATTGTTATACAGTTCATTTTGCATGTGAATTGACCAGTTTGCCCTTGGGTTGCAAAATTACCAATTTGCCCTTGGGTGGCAAAATTACCATTTTACCTCTCAAATTACTATTTTACCACTGGGGTATTTAATATGCTTAGTACTTCATTGGACTTATTTATGATCTTGTATATTCTTATTCGAGATGGTATTACAGTTACGCTGCAGGGATTGAAACAGTGTGTTAGAATTCCTTTTAGTTAATTCTATTGCTAATAGACGCATTACAAAACTTACAATGTTGTCTGTGAACTATTTCTTACCTTGTAACCCATTCTAGCATTGGTTTAAGGTTCTAGATCGAGACTGTAGAGTTCTTCGTGCGATTTTCCTTCTATTTCATCAAGTGAGCGAGTATGCATTTAGAAACGTTGGTGAACGAGATACACATTTAGTACACATATTAAAATATGAGTACTAGGGTACTGGGATAAATTAAAATATAAATAGTAGAATGAGATGATTGGCTAAGGATGCCTATAAATAGCCCCTTCGCTTTCCTTCAAACCATCCCATCTCATTCTTCTCTTCTTCATTCTGAAGAAAAAGAGAGTCCCCTCATTCTTCTCTTCATTTTTCTTCTTAGTTTTCTTTTACTTCAAGAGAAAAAGTGTCTCCTTGCTCTCTCCTTGAGTGAAGAAAGAAGGTTGAAAACTTGAAAAGGCTTGAAATATTAATATCAAAAGGATTTAAGCGTTAAAGTTGGAGATGACTATCCTCTCTCTTTGATATTATCTTACTCTCAAATGTGATAAATGAATCATTGGTTATTGTCTTTATATTATTTAGAGGAATGTTAGGAAGGTGATTATGCTTGTTTGTTTGATTGTTGGTTGTTATACATTTATAGCATGACATGTAACTTATGTGTTTTCAATAATTATTTAGGAGTCTGCCATCTATGTTATTTAATGAATAACATGATTGATGTGACCTAATGCATGATAATTTATCAACATGTTTAGCATGTATGTACTGCATAATGAGATAAATTGGGCATGCTAGTGGTCACTAAATAAAGACAATTAAGAGTCTAATCATGTACTAGGCCGGTGGTACAAATACTATGGCAGTATTCTGGTATCATTGTGGGTATTTCCCCACCCTAGGTTGGTGTCCATGCTATTGTGGCAGTAGTTGAGTTAGGGCTGAGAGTAAAGTGAGACCTCACTCTCAAGGTTATGCCATGATGAGGAATTGACCTATTGGGCGTTACTTCCAAGAGTTTGGCCATAGGAAAATACCAAGGAAATTCCTTTCAGTTTTAATGTCAACTTAAATAATTGAAGTGTTTAAAATGTCGAATTGTAACACCCCAACCCCCACAATCTTTGAGTTTTGGACATACCACCATTATTTTGACGATGGA
>JAJIYU010003961.1:0-25373 GCA_030144865.1 Tinospora cordifolia
ACTCCTTATTGCATAGTTATTACACCTTGAAAACTGAAATGTTTGACATAAAAGACCAATAACACATAGAAAATTAACTAATTTCGTGCAATCTCTAATAATGACCAATAATGAGATTATGACTTAAATTATTCTGTCCACACATACATTTCTATGACAGCTCTTTTTATTTCTTATAGTTTTGACTATCTTGCACTTGGATAACACTCATAGCTCCTTTTGATTTATCCAAGGCCATATTAAAGTTGGCAAAACCATTAACACCTTGTTGGCCCAAATGTTTTGAACCAACCCAAGTAGTGTTTCTTTAAGTCTTTTGGCACGGGCCCTTGTAATTGGTCTTCTTGGAATATGCAAAGCATCATCATCACCATTAATTAATTTTTCGTGTCATCTTTGTCAACTTCATAATCTGCGTCAATGAACCTCACAAGTCATGGTGGTCTGAATTGCATGCTTTCCATTCTTGATGAGGCATGGTGGGTATGAAATCGGCTAGCTGAATTCATTGTCTTTGTTGAATAGCTTCTATCCTTCTATCGTTGATTATGGGCACCAAGTAAACAACTAATTAAATAGAGAAGTGCTGAACTGATATTAATTGAATGGAAGGACAAAATTTATGCTTATCTATTGAGTATTGACTAAAGTAATGCAATGAATAACTGTGTGCTTTCATTTCCATAGTTGATGCAATGTTTCTTCAAACACCATTACCTGCCTCTTCGAGTTTCAAAAAATCACTCGTATAATTTAACATAGCTGCAATTGTGAAATTGGTCTTTCTAATTTCTGAATTTCCTTCTCTTAACATCATACACTGTTCCAATTCTCATGACTGATGCTTATTTTTGTCTTGATCATTCCAAAATCACCCCTTTATCTACTTAAGGAAATCAAATAAATGATTATTCAGCCAAAGTATTCCATCTTTTCTTAATGTTTTTCCTAGATAGGTTTAGTTGCCTTACTTGACTGATGCAAATAATAAATATGCTTTAGTTGAAGTCTTGGTCTAACAATTTAGGTGTAATTTTGAAGAAATGATTATTCAGACAAAGTCTTCCAACTTTATTTAACATGTTTCCTAGTAAGGTTTAGGTCTTTAATTGACTGATGCAAACAATAAATATGCTAGTTAAAAGTTGGTTTACCTATGTTAGGCTTAATTCTTACTTTTAGAAGGCTGTAAAGTGGAGTTTATGTTCCAACTTTTTGCACCATTGAAAGATCAGTTAATAAAGACCTTGACTTTGTTTTCTCATGAAATTATACTCCGTAATGAAGTTGTAAAAAGTTAAAAGAACCTAATTCTAGTTCTTCTAAACAAATACAAAACTTTTTAGGTCAACTCACAAGATAATGATATATCAAAGTTGTGAGAAAATATAGCATTTATTATGAAATGATATGGATTAAAACCATAAATTTAATTTGGAGGGATATATTTTATAATGTTAGGTGCATCCACCTTCCTTGGATGTTCGGACTTGCCTATCAAGTAGACGTTTTAGTTAGCTGTCCTCTCGTTTTGTCTCTCTTTCTGTATTTCAGATTTTTTAGTAAGCACCAGTTTACCATGTGGACTTGATGGGATTTTAATCTTATTTTCTGGAGATTATAGGTTTATTCATTGGACTGGACTCCTGAGAAGAACAGAATTGTTAGTGCATCCCAAGATGGGAGGCTGATTGTGTGGAATGCTCTGACAAGCCAAAAAACACATGCCATAAAGCTACCTTGCGCGTGGGTCATGGCATGTGCATTCTCTCCTAGTGGTCAGTCTGTTGCAAGTGGTGGCCTTGATAGTGTTTGCACTATCTTCAATTTAAATTCTCCTGTAGATAAAGATGGGAATTTACCTGTCTCCAGAATGCTTTGTGGACACAAGGGCTATGTATCATCATGTCAGTTTCTCCCTGGTCAAGATACCCGCTTAATTACAAGCTCTGGTGATCAGACATGTGTCCTGTGGGATGTTACTACTGGACAAAGAATATCTGTATTTGGTGGTGAATTTCCGTCTGGGCATACTGCTGATGTATTAAGGTATATTCCAGTTGTAATTGCTTTAGTCTCCTGTGTTCAGTGACAACATATTATCTGATACAGATATGTATTTTTCTATTTTTTTAAATTTTCTTTGAAATTGTGTTTTGTGCATTTATCTAGAATCATTCTGGTTTAGTTTGGTCTTGCTTTTCAACTTGTCATAAGTTGATAAACTTTGTGATTAAATTAATTGTTTTTCCTTTTCATTGAATTATTTGCCATAAATTAAAACAGACTTTTGTCTAGGTTGCTGAGAGGAAAAAGAAAAACAACCAAAAAAGAAAAAAGAAAAAGAAAAAAACACATAAAGAACGTTCTGGTTTGTGTCAACCTGAAAACCTAACAAATCTCAGTCTTCATAGATAAACTTGTAGGTCTTTACTCCTCAATAACATTTATGCATCCACCTGTAAAGTTATAAATGTAGACTATGCCTATGACTGATGAGTCTTTTGACTAGTTGACCCTTCAGCTTGCCTCATGAATTCTCATGTTCATCACATAATAGGAATGACTAGGTTGCTTTGAGCGTAGGAGTTAATCAATGTTATTCTAGATATTGTCTTGTGAACTGCTGTTTCTTGATACTTTTATCCTTTTTTTGTCTTTTCTTTTTTCTTTGTTCTGCTCTTATTTGACATACGTGTCCAAAGAGCTGAATTTTAGATGTTCATTATCAGTGGTAAAAAATGAGGAAACTTATTAAAGAACAGTTGTAAAACTCAGCTTATGGTAGGTTTTAAGCCTGTAAAAGGTTTAAAATTCTTTTAATGTAATTAGAGGAGAGAGTAAGAAGAAACTAGAAAAATAAAACAGAGAGAAGAAACAAAGTGATAAGTGAAAGAGACAAAGAAGTAGAGAGGATTGTAGATAAGAGAAGGAAGAGAATTCTGAAACAATAGAGATTAGGAAAGAAAGAAAGAAGGAGAAACGGGAATGGGGAGAAGCAGCCAATTGTTTGGCTTTAATACCTGTTAACGTTGGCTAAATACTGCATGTTGTGTTACAAGTGGTCTAGAAGTATTATCTTTTTCACTGGGCTTTACCAGAAGTGCACAGTTTTGATCTATTATATGCACTGCCAACATCACCTGAATCAAACTCTCTTCAACGGTTGCCTATTAAATTGCTTCTTTTGCAATCTACCTTGCTCATCATACTGTAAGTTTTTCTAATCTGTGAATATCTGTTGCTCTTGGAATTACAGTATTTACTTATCCATTTTCTACAGTTTGCAATAATTCAGTATCTAAAAATTTGGACATCAATAGCATGGAAGTTTTTTCGATAAGTGGTAGCATGAGATTTTTAGATTTATTATGAGGTGATAATGTTATTTGTGTACCTTGATTAAAATCCCATATTTATCGTTATCTCTGCTGGTTACTATGATATTAAATTTAAGCAAGTTCAGACACTGCAAGTTGTGACACAAGATGCATTACTTTTTAACTATTTTCCATGCTACAATGTTGGAAGGAAACTTTTTTTTTTTCCCCCTCATGTTAATGTGTGACTGCATTTGTCACCGTTCACATTTTCTAAGTTCCTTGCTTATTGACTTGTGTGTTCTTGCAGTGTCTCTATAAATGGGGCAAACTCAAATATGTTTGTGTCTGGTTCATGTGATGCAACTGCTCGCCTATGGGACACTCGCATTGCAAGCCGAGCTGTTCGCACATTTCATGGCCATGAGGGTGACGTTAACACTGTGAAGTTCTTCCCAGATGGTCTTAGATTTGGAAGTGGTTCAGATGATGGAACATGCAGGCTTTTTGACATGAGAACTGGCCACCAGCTCCAAGTTTACTGTCAGCAACATGGTGATGGTGATGTCCCCATTGTGACTTCTATTGCCTTCTCTGTATCAGGCAGGCTTATGTTTGCTGGATACTCAAATGGGGACTGCTTTGTCTGGGACACTTTAGTTGCAAAGGTAACCTCAAACATCATCCTTTCTATTTTATATTCCTCTTGATGCTCAAAAGCTGCTTTGTCTTACTATTCACAAGAAGCTAGATAGGTCTTTTCTCTTTCTTATTTTTTTCTCTTTTTTCTCGTTTTTTTTAAAGTCTCTTTTTGCTTGGTTTGTGTATGTGTCAATGCATTCTGTGAATTTGGTGATAGGAGATAGGCTATGTTGTAAGTCCTTAATGATTTTGTGTAATACTTGCATTGTTTTAATCTTGACAAGAGTGACCATTTAACTTATTTTGTGTCTGTAAGCTGTTAGTTATTCATTTGGATGCTATAAATTGATAGGTGTATGCTTAGTCTGGATTTAGGCTGTTTTATTAGAATGAGAAGGCATTTTGTAAATGAAGGATTTGATTGAAATATAGTTTCATCATGTGTGCTTTACCTTCTCATGCAGAGATGTAGAAAAAGTGTTTTTCATTACCAATTTTTTTGTTGATATTCTTGACACTAGCAGTTTCAAAACTAAACTAACCTTTACTTTTTGGAGAGAGAGAGAGTGTGTAAGAGAGAGAGAGGGAAGGAGGGGGAGAGGGGTAGAGGACGTGCAAGATGCACTTGATAAATTTTCAGAGGAGTGTAGTATCCTTGTTATGTTGACCTAGTCTGTTGACCTTGTCCCTGCTTAATGCATTTTCTGTCTGTGGCTCTTACTAAATGCTTTCTTCATCTCAGGTTGTTCTAAACTTGGGATCACTGCAGAACTCCCATGAGCAACGGATCACCTGTTTAGGCTTGTCAGCTGATGGGAGTGCCTTATGTACAGGAAGCTGGGATAAGAACCTTAAGGTAATGATTATTGGTAATTTTGTCGTCTATCTCTCTCCTTCTTTTTGTCTGTGTGTGTATATTAGGAAGATACATGATTGAGTAGAGTGATGTATGTGTCCACATGGATAAACATGCATATGCATATTAACTCATATTTGCTTCCACTCCCATGCACGGATGAGCATGAATGTAGATTTTCATTTTGTAGCTACCTATTTGGCTTTGATGGTTGAACTTTCAACCTCACACACGACTATAATCTGGGATGCTGGGCTTAAAGCCTGTCAGTATGATGTGTGGGATCATGGGGTGCCCACAAAAAAAAAAGTAAATGGACACCCTTTTGTTTGTTTTAGCCTGATGTAATGTTGTACAACGATTTATAATATGACAGAGGCATGGGATATATTTCCAATACTTCAGATATCGAAATATTACTATATGGATTCTCCGATGTTTGTCTGGCTTGTATAGTGCCAGAGAGGGTCCTTATGTGGTATTGAAGGTGTCAACTGGGTGCAATTTCCGACACATTGTAGGGACTGGTTGGAAAGGCTTTTTAGTTGGAGGAGATTTATGAGAAAATTTTTAGCTGTGATGATGATGAGACTCCAAGAGCTGATGCTTCTCTCTATTCTTTAAATAAGTATGTAGGGATACTGTAAAGTTGGACCTAATAAAGTTATGGACAATTTCTTCATTGGCAATGTCATTAATAAATTGGTGAATGAGACATACATTAATCTCATTTCCAAAAAGGATCGCTCTAGGAAGTTAAGGATTTTTTCTGTCCATTAGTTTCATTATCAACTTATATAAGCTTTTGTGGCTAAAGTTTTGGATGCTCAGTTAAGGACTGTTCTTCATCATACATCGGTGCTGACACAGATGACCTTTGTGCAAGGAACACAAATCATGAATGCTGATTTCATTGCTAATGAGGCAATAGATGAGTACAGGGGGAATCAAAAGGGGGTTTGGTGTTCTAAAGAGATTTCGAAAAGGATTATGACACAGCATAATAGAACTTCTAGGAGTCTTTCTTTTATCCTTTTTTTTTTGGGTAGAAAAGGGGCTTGGGAAAGATGACGCATGCGGCTTAAGGGATGTATTCCTTGGTTTCCTATTCTGTTTCAATGATTTACCCAGTGGAAAGGTTGAGGCTTTTGGGGGGCTTGAGTTTAGGAGATCCTCTTTCTCCGTTTCTATCTATTTCGGTGGCTGATGTGTTGGTAGAATGATGGACAAGGCTATTAGTCAGGGGTGGTTTAATGGTTTTGTAATCGGACAACATAGTTGGTAACCAATGACTCCATTTCCTGTGGATAATGATGGTGTTAGCCTAGATGCCGCTATTAAAGTCTTTAGGATTTTCGCTGGATTTTAGATTTTAGACCAAACTTGTAGAATTGCCAACTAGTTGGGGTTTGCGTGAGCAACAAGGATACTGTGGGGGCCATTGCTGATTGTTGCATCTTGTTCAATGGGCTAATGGCGATTTATATATCTTGGCCTTCTGCTTGGGTAATCTTCTTTGTTTTAGGACCTTGTCATAAATATGATTTTGAGAAGGTTTGATGGTTAGAAATGAAGCTCCCTTTTGGAAAGGGGGCATCCTCACTTTGATAAAGGTGGTCTTGAATGCATCCCCTGCATATTATCTTAGTATTCAAAATTCCAAGATTGGTGGCTCAAAGGATTGAGAAATTGATGAAGAAATTCTTATGGAAGGGAGTGGGGGGAAAAGGAGGCAGGAGGGGGAAGTTGCCTAGTTAAGTAGTGGAATGCGGTCTATAGAAGGGTGGAACAGGGGGCCTTGGTGGAATAGGGAATGTGGAGTGTAGGAATAGAGCTTTGGCAGGTCATTGGCTCTGGAGCTTTCACAAAGAAAGGGTTTCATTATGAGCTAGGTTACCATAAGGTAGGCAAGGTGTCTGCAAAAGCTCAAGAGATCCTAATGTCTCCTCCTAAGTCACTTACTACAGCCCCTGGAAATTCATTCATTCCCTTCTCCCAAACTTCAAATTGAGTGCTCGCCAAAAAGTTAAAATTGTAGCTGCTTCTGAATTCTAGGAAGCCACTTGATGTCATACTTCTAGTGTCAATGTTGTCTTTCCCTACATTTCTAGACTAGCAACTCTTCTGAACCATCCCATCAAGGCTCTCCTTCTTGGTGCTTCCACTTTAGAGGGGCCCTTTCTAATGGGGGCATCAGAAAGTTTCCTCTCTTCTCGACATCCTCATTTTTGTCCATCTTTTAACTATGGTGAACTAAATGTGCCTATTGACCTTTCTGGACTTTTCACTTCTAAATCCTTGTTGTTCCACCTAGTTTCACACACTATCCCTGATCTTCACCTCTCTGTATTTTCCTCCATAACACGTTGAACCACTAGATACATACTTGCATTCAACTCTCGCACGTGAGTGCATGCAAAAGTAGAGGGCACCCTTGCCGGGCTTCCTATCCTTCAGTAACAGTGACTATGCAGTCATAGCTTCATTAGGTTCTCAAGATTGGTTTCATTTCTTAATATTTAAGAGAAGTCTTCTACCTGAAGAACCCTTTTGACTCAACTGAAAAGAAGTTTCTGTTTTGTTTGCAGATTTGGGCATTCGGAGGACACAGGAAGGTGGTGTGATTTTTTCAGGTGGATTGGCCCATGGCTAAGATTGTGCAGGTTGAATATTCCTTGTGTTTGATTGATGAACCTCTGTTAATATTTGTCTGGCTCTGTTGTATCTGCCTCGCTTGGGCAGCCGATAACCGCTGCAGCACACTGGCAATCGCCGATGGTTGGTGAGAATCGGGCGTGCTCCATTAGTGAGGATGACACAATGATCCTTTGTGAGCTTGAAGTGGGTTGGTGAGGGCCTTCATTATATATATATATATATATATATAATAATGTCCTATCTAGATTGCTTTCAGTCTCTTGTATTTTACCATGTAATCTCATCATATTTCTTTTACCAATCCAAGCTCCATTTGGAAGAAAAGCGGAGCTGCCTTTACTCGTTGAGAAACATAAAAATAATGGTCACGATATGTAATACACCTTGTAAACCATTTCATGTGTTATTTATGGGTCTTATCTTATCGTGGAGCTCTTCAACCCGTATGGAAAAAATGATGCCATTATTTTTGTCTCTTCCTCATTCTTGAATGCATTTCCGGGGACCGACTGCGTCACATGCTGCTACATGGCGCAAGGTATATGATTTTTATTAGAAGAAAAAAAAAAAATGGAAAGGAAACGCCTTGTTTTGTTTTTATTGCTTTAATTATGGACATTTCGTTTTCCCGACGGGTCTTGAAGGACCTTGGAGCGATGGTCGCCTCCCTGTTAAACTCAAATATTGCATCGGCGATCCCCCAGCTAGTTGGTGTTTTACTGTATTTTCCTCGAGGCCTGAGATTTTTCCATGACACTCGAGCAAATACGGTGCGTCTATCAATTTGCTTCTTACTCCATTCAGTAAATGTAACGTGCCGTCAGTATATTGTTCTTCCTTATAACATACCCTTTTATAATATCACACTGTTGGGGACCTAGCCACCAAATCTTTCCAAGCAGTTTCTTGCAAATTTAAATTGAAAAGGAGATTATGGTTTCACTGGATATAAGTTTCAAACTTGCTCCTTAGTCTTGGTTGGCAACTACTAAGACGTACCCGAGCTTATGCAGCCAATCACTGAAATCCATCACTCTTCATAATAAAATTATAGAAAATACCGAAGAAAAATATATTCACAATCACTCGGTTTTTATAAAATTTTAGTTATAATATATAACTTAAAATATTAACAATTATATTGGAATATATTTTGTTATCAAAATCGAGGAGGTTCTTTTACTTTTACTCATAGCCACAACATCCCTGCTCATTGTCTATTACAAAAAGTTGCTGCCTTTGTTTTTTCTTCTGCTCATCGCCACAACATCCCTGTTCATCAATTGCTACAAACAATTGTCGCCTCTTTTTCTTCTTTTAATCATCACCACTGTTTGCTATCATTGTTCATTACCATTGCTTATCACCACTGCCCCGTCGCTATCGCCCCTTGTGTTTTCTTCTTCTTTGTCATTGCTGCCCTTGCCACTCATCACAAGTGTTGTTGCCGCTGTTCATCCCCTTCGACATTGCTATTGCTAATCCTGTTGCTTTGCTGCCATTGTTCATCGTCACTGCTCATTGCCATTGCATCCCCGTCATAGCTGCCCTTGTTTTTTCTTCTTCTTTGTCGCCACTGCCCCTCCTACTCATCACCAATGCTTTTGCTCCTATTCATCCCCATTGCCATTGCCACTACTGTTCCTGTTGCTTTGTTGCTATTACTGCTCTGTTGCTCCGCACCCATCCCGCTTCCAACTAGTTCTTCTTGCCTACTGCCTTCTTATGCTTTGCTACTGTTCGTCACTCTGTGTCGTTGCTACTTTGTCGTTTTTAATTTTTTTTGAAACCCTAATATTATACCATTATTATAAGCTAAATGTATGCCAAGGTTTATTTGATATTATAATATTAATATATTAAAATTATACCAATGTTATACTAACTTTTTATTTATTAAAAGTTGTTAATCAATAGTTTTTAGAGCACTATACCGATGTTATACTAACTCTATACTAATGTTATACCATTACTTATAAGCTAATGTTATAACATTATTAATAAGTTAAATGTTATATTAATATTATACCGACTGTATATCAACTATACTATTAGTTGTTAATTAATAGTTTTTAATATTTTTGATATTAAGTTTCTAGTATATGTATAAAACGAAAATATCAATATTTATGTAATTATTTCAATTTTTTTATCAAATAATTGTTTCTCCCTAAAATCTCTTTGTTGCGGTATAAAGGGAAAAATATGTTCATATACAATATTTAGGAATATATTACAAAAATATCATGTCTTTCGATGTTATATATATATATATATTCAAATTTTAATTACAAAAATATTAGAAAATTGTATACGTTTAAGAAGCATATGCAAATTGGGGTGTTACCATTTAGAAAGAGTAAATCGCATGAAATCAGGAACCGAAATAGAAAGAGCGAAAATAGAAAGTATTCATTCGGGTGATAATCAAAGGAGAGATTTAAAAATGGAGACAATTGAAAAATAGAAGAAGATCTTGAACGGACGTCTAATGTAGGAGAAGAACTAGAAATTTGTGAGCGTTACAATAAGAGAGGTCAAACAATGATCTTTAGCAGCAGGTATGGTGTATAATCTCTACAACTTATTCCAAATTTTTTGTTGTCTTTTTTTCATTTTTTCAAAATGAAAATGGGGTTTTGTTTTTTTTGGCACAGTATATTGTGTGTTTAATGTGAAATATAGTATATAGTACTTCATTTTTTTTACTAATTTATGTGTTGTAAACAATAGGCGTTAAACTACAATGATCATTTCCTCTTATACATGTAACTGATAGAATGTAAGTAACAAGTGTATGATGAAAAGCCTCAAAGAATATTAATTGTAATTGATTTTTGTGCTGAAAACAATGTGTGAAACTCCAATATTCATTTCTTCTTATACATGTAATTGATAGAACGTGAGTGACAAGTGTATGATAAAAAGCCTTAATGAACATGAACTGTAACTGATTTCTGTGATATAAAAAATATGCGTTAAACTCTAATTTTCATTTCCTTTTATACATGTAATTGATGGAACATGAGTGACAAGTGTATGATGAAAAGCCTCAAAGAATATGAATTGTGATTGATTTTTGTGTTGTAAACTGTAACGACTCATATTTTTGAATATGTATTTTCGTGTATTTTTCTGAATTTTTAATGGGAATACATGAATTTTCTCAGATTTTCTAAAGTTTTGTCTATTTAATTAGAAAAAAATAGGATTAATTGAGAAGTATGATTTTCGGGAATAAAATAGATCTATTATTGAGGAAATATGATTTTTGAAAGAAAATATGATTTTTGGATTAATTGTATGAATTTTAAGAAGTAATAATGAATTTTTGGGACAATTATTTGATTTTAGAGAAAATTGATATATTTTTGGGTAGAAAATGAAACTCGTGGAAAATAAATGTTAAATTAAAAGTCAGTGTATAGTTAGAAATATTTGAAGAGGTTGAGAAAAAAAAGAGAAAAATTTAGTATATATACATGTATATATATATGTATATATAAAAGGGACTAAAAGAAGGGAAAAACACACTTTTATACAGAAAAATAGAAATATTTGCAAAAGTACCGACATTTTCGTTTATATACAAAAACGATAAAATTAATAACAAAAACACTGGAAAACAATTTAAACACGAATTAAAAAAAAATGAAAATATTAGAAAATAGTTTAAACACGAATTTTTTTAAAACGAAAATCTCGGCTTTTTAAAAAAAGGTGGCACAATTAATATGTATAGGCAAAGTACATCATGTCTGGACCCCTTGCTCTAAGTCATGGGCGGCCTGACAGAAACAATGGCCTGACGAACCCTCTCACCAAGCTGAGTTCACCTGACCACTGTTAAGCCCTTTGCAAATCTCATACGATCGGACGATATCAGAATAATTGGAACAATTAAAAGCAAAAGTAAGCAATAATCCAAAACGGAAGCATTTCATTTACATTAGTTTTGTCCAAAATACATATTTAACCATTTGGACCAGTACAACAATGACTAACCTCAAATGAAAAGGAGAAGATAAAAAAGAAACTGAGAGGGGAGTCATCAGGGAATCAGGCAATCACTACGTCTTTTCCCTTATCCGCCACTGAAGAACCTAAAATGGTAATAGAGTAGTGACCCTAAAATCCACGTGGCTAAGTGAGTAGAAAGATCAGCATGTCAACCATAACCAATATTCCAAAACAATGCATGTATCCATGAGCAATAAAATGATATGACATTGGAAAGCATGACATTGTATGAAAACAGTTATAAATAGTGCAATGGTTTCAAAAAAAACAATCTTAAATTCATGCCAGTTAAAAACATATCCAGGCTAGGTTAGCTCAACAAAACCTAACCTATGGTCATCGCTCGAGCGGGTCGTAGGTCAGGCGTATTGGCCACTTGGGAGGGTCGTAAGCTAGGCGTACCCCTCGAGTACCCTAACCCCGTGCTCGGTCCTCAAGTGCCATCACTCGAGCGGGTCGGAAGCTAAGCGTGTTAATTACACATCCTAACCTTGCGCTCGGACCTCGAGTCTCATCTCATCATATACCCTGACCCCGTGCTCGGACCTCGAGCCTGTGATCTCACTACCCATGTACATCTACATATCTCAAAATCAACGAGATGTATCTAAGTCCCGTGAAACCATTCAAACCATGTCATTCTACACAAGTTTTATGCAAGGAATAAAAGTTATAGAAACACCTGAATCAAACTACTCACCTCGGGTCCTATGCACCAATGTCTCGTTGACAACCAGCCCAGCCCCGCTATACCCTCTCGAATCTACATCATTCAAAACTCAAATCTCAGTTCTATCTGTACAGTGGCCCAATATCTAATATCACTGTCCCTACTCAGTTTCGATCAACTCGAGCCATTTAGGTCAATCGGTCAAACCTAGTCAACTCTAGTCAATGCAATCATCCTAGTCATCTTAGGTCAATTTGTGCCAAATTGGGTCAACATAGGCCATTCTGGTCAAGGTTGGGTCAAAAGGGCCAAATTTGGTCCAAAATCTCAAATCCCAACACTTAGTCACATTTTTAGCTTAAGGCCCTAACTGTGCAATAATTTTTCCAATTTTTCTGCGGGCAATCCATATATCGGATTTGCATCAAATTTTTCAGATCTGTTCTAGACTCCATAAACCATCCCTAGAGTTTTAAATCATGATTTTAAGACTTCATTTGATAGTATTTTTAGCTAAGATTCCAAGGACAATGTGTTCTCGGGTTCTGTATGATAGACAGTAACTTTTTTCCTAATTTGACCCACTTATCCATATCAGATTGCTCTGAAATTTGGTAGGAATAAACTAGACATACTTAGGAATCTCTCCACCAAAGTTTAGCTCAATCCACAGAGGTTTGCCTATCTAATTTAATCTTATAATTTTCAGTTGAATCACAAGGACTTCTGGGTTCACAAGTCTTAGCAGTAAATTTTTCAAATTTCCTGTAATAAATCCAACTGTTGGATTTGTATAAAAATTTTCAGATTTGATCTATTCTGTCTAATCTTTCGCTAGAATTTTATTTCGTGATTTTTAAACATCATTTACTAGGGTTTCTAGGAGTAATAATAGAGATTATAAGAATCCCGTATACCCTGTGACAGGCAGTCACTTAGTGGATGAACTAACCTACTTTCAAATTTCAGAATGCCTTGAAATTTGGCACACGTACCTTTGACATATCCAGGGACCTTTCCACCAAATTCAACTCAAATTTCCTTCATTTGATCAGTCAACTAATCCCTTACTTTTCTGTTCATGTAACAGATTATTGTATGATTTAATCTCCTATGGTTTTTGAGTGCTTATCTATCCTAGGTCCCAATACTAATCCGAGGCCATTCCTTGCTGTTTTTGCAAGAGTTTAGGCCTTGAAATCCTGATTAAATAAGTTTCACTCAAAACAGTAAGGAACCCTACTCATATTTATTTTCAAACATTACTCCAAAACATGGTGTGCATGAGGATGTTCTGAAAATTTTTTTCCAAGTCCACAACACCTAACCAACAAGGCATATTTGCAAGCATGGTAAATCGTATTCACAAAGGGATATGGCTTGAAACTTATACCTTCTTTTAGTCCTCAAAGTGAGCTTTAATCACTCCAAGTTTTGGCTTGATCCGATGCTCTTATCTACTTTAACTGGTGGTCCAAAGTTGCTTCCAACACTACTTTTCTGAAAACTGCTGTCACAGTTGGTGAGAAGTCTACTTTGGCCCTGTTTTTGACATAGTTCTACTATTTATTTGCTATTTCATATAGAAGAAAAGTTAAAGTAGACGTTTCAGCCTTTCCAACAAGCTATAATACGTTCAAAACTGACCTCGGATGGATGGTGAACAAGTTCCACGAAGTTCAAATCAACATGTAGTTTCAGTTTTATGGGTTTCCAAGTGTAGGGCAGCGTGTTTTTCCAACTATTATCGTCTCTACTGGTCGTGAAATGGTGGCCGAAGCTTGTAGGAGCTTGAAGACGAGTCTGAGGGCTTTCCAACAAGTATAAGAACGTCTGAAATGGTGGTGGGATGAAGAAGAACAGAGCTTGTGAAATCTGGTCGTTCAGGCATGAAAAATCTAGCAAAGAAAAATGGTTTTGTCGCATGATTTGGGCTCTTCATGCTTGGCAATGAGCTCGTCACGTGGCCTCCCATATGGCTCGTTGG
This sequence comes from Tinospora cordifolia, assembly GCA_030144865.1. Lineage (NCBI taxonomy): Eukaryota > Viridiplantae > Streptophyta > Magnoliopsida > Ranunculales > Menispermaceae > Tinospora > Tinospora cordifolia. The sequence continues at coordinate 14,154 of JAJIYU010003961.1, forward strand.
GTTGCCTACATGGTGGATATTTGTACTCTACTTGACTTTTGCCCGGCGGAGTTGCCGAAGTGGCAAAATTCGAGGGCCAAAAACAGCTGGTAGCAGCTGTTTTCCGCCAAGAAAGAAGAAAAAAAAACTAAGGGAGGAGAAGGAACCAGGGGGAGGGGGCGCGTGGGCCGACCCACGTGCCAGGCTTGGGTGCCTAGCGCCCGGGCCTAGCTTCTGCAGCCCAAGCTTGCACAGGCTGGAAGCCCGTGCGGGCTGGGCTTGGCCCGCATAGGATGGGCCCCAGGTCCCCTATTAACACTTTTTTTTTCCTATACACATATATATATATACATACCCGAAAATTTGTATTTTTTTTTTCTAAAATCACTAAAATTATCATTTCACCATTTCTCATCAAAATCTCTAATTATATATCATTTTCCATCATTTATTCCATTATTTTATCCTAAAATTGAATAATTCACCAAAAAAAATTATATTTTCTTCCCAAAAATTTCATTAATTGCACAAAAAATTTCATAATTATTCCAAAAATTCTATAATTGATCCCAAAAATTATTTCTCTCAAGAAATTATATTTTCCTTATAATCTCAAGTATTTTCTTTTCAAAATCATTTTTCCCCCCATTATTTGATTTTTTCTTCAATAAATAATTCGAAATTAGGAAAAATTTGAGGATAATTCATGTATTTCATTTAAAATTTCAGAAAATACATACTTTGAACCTAAAAATTTCTATGTACAAAATCATGGGTCGTCACACATCAATTGTTAGAACTGCCATCGTGTAAGCAATTTTTGAAATCCTGCAACATATTTCATCAACAAATGCTAATATTTTAACTGTATACAGAAGTTACATATATTATATACTAATATTTTTAATCCAAATATCATTAATTAATGTTAATATCCTAAATATATACAGAAGTTATATACTCTGTATACCAATTTTTGAGAATATGCAACATATTTCTTTAATCAATGTTAATAATATCCTAATTATATAAAAATTTATTCAATTTGTATAAAGAAAAAATATACTGAAAAATTATTCACTCTATATCCTAACTGTATACAAGCATTATTTGTTCTGTACACAGATTCCCAACAGCCCACTCTTTTATCCTATCTTTTATTTCAATATTATTTATTACGTATACAAACATTATTCACTCTGTATACAGATTTTCCAACATCCCACTCTTTTTTCCTAACTTTTTTATCCCAATAGTATTTGTTCTGTATACAAACATTATTCGCTATGTATACAGATTTTCCAACAGGCCACTCTTTTATCCTAACTGTATACAAACATTATTCGCTCTATATACAGATTTTTCAACAGCCCACTCTTTTATCTTAAATATATACAAACATTATTTACTCTGTATACAGATTTTCCAAACATTATTCATTCTATATACTGATTTCCCAACGACCCACTCTGACTGTATACAAACATTATTTACTTTGTATACCTATTTCCCAACAACCCCATCTAAGCTCGATCAAAACCCTAACATTGACAAAGACAAAGCTCTCTGGTTCCCTGCTCTTCTTCCTGGCTAAGCTATCTAGTTTCCTGCTCCACTTCCTGCCTTGTTGCGAATCGAAACAATGAAGGAAAAAGGAAGAAAGCGAAAAGAAGAAACGAAGAAGCTACTAAATTTAAGAAGAAGATCGCTGATTCAAGAAATTCCCAGTTTAGAAGCTTGACGGAGCGGACCAATCAACCTAACAAGAACATCCATCGCTGGCACAACTGAGAGCTGTGAATGCCAGATTTCCTTCTTCGTGCTTCACCGCTGCATCTTCTCCTTCTTCCTCTGTGTCGCTGTTTTGCTGGAGAATGTCTAGAACTGTGAACACCACGGGCACGACGAAGATGTGTAGCGGAATGCCAGATCCCCTTCTTCCTACTTCATCGCTGCATCTTCTCCTTCTTCCTTTGTGTCGCCGTTTTGCCAAAGAACGTCAAGATCTATGTTGCCATCCTTTGTTTTTCGTCGTTGTTGTAACACCCCGTAACTTCGTGATCATGCCATGTTGTGAGTTGGTATAAAATGAAATAAAGTAAGAAATTGACAATCGATATTAGTTGAATTAACTAAAAAAAATAAATATTAATACATATAATTTTATGATAATAAAATGAGTAGATTACAAAATAAAAAAATATTATTAATACATAAACTTATAATCAGGTTTACATATTAAAATGATCCGTATATATATCAAGGAGATGACCATATATATATATATATATAATATATAAACTTATGATAATAATTAAATAAATATTATACATGAAATTATAATCAGATTTTATATAAATTAGAATGATTAGTAAAAAAAAAAAGAAAAATTAAAATTTTAGAGGAACAATGCTTGCGGTGCTCCTTTTCTAGAAAATGATCAAGATAAAAGGAATGAAAAAACCGAAAGGAAGAAGCTAGAACAATAAAGAGAGAACCAGACTGGTTCTCGTTCGGCCGAAAGAAAAAGAAACAGAGAGAGAAAAAGCTTAGATTCTTCTGGAAATTGAACGACGGTGGAAGAAGACTCACGAACAGAACGTGCTCTATGTTTGGCGAACAACAAGAAGAAAAGATGAAGACAACTTTGCTGCGTTTTGTGTTGCGCAAATGAAGAAGAGCAAAAAAAAAAAAAAAAAAAAAAAAAATGAAGAAACAAACAAAAGAGGAAAGAAGCAGCTGGTTGCTGGAGGCCATGGAACAGAAATGGAGGAGATCTCTTGATTTGGGGTTTCAGGTATGATGATTGAACGAATAAGAGGGGGACGCTGACGATGAACCAGAAAATTGAAAGAAGATGGGGACGGTGACGATGAGCTAGAAAGTTCTGGTTTGAATTGTGAAGGAAGAAGAAGAAGGGGGCCGTGCAGCAACAGCTGCTGATGGTGTGTGTGAAAACAAGGACAAAGGACGTGAATTGGAAAAGGTGAGGAACAGAGCATGAGTTTGGTTATTGGAACGACTGGGTTGGATGATCAAAAGAGATGAACAAAGCTCTTCAGCTCCAAAAAATTTTGGCGTCTGGAAGAATAAAGAACAGAGAGAAAAGTGCAAAAAATTTTCAGACCTATGTGTGTGTTGTTGGATCGGCCATTTAACAAGACGACTGACTGAAGAAGAAGCAGACCGAAAAGAAGAAGAAGAACGAAAGGAGACGAAGAAGAACACTGATTGTCTAGTTTTCTGGTTTGAGCGAGTTCAAATCATGAACAACAATGAAGATGTGCATTCAGAAATTCAAAAATCTGGTTTCTGGGTTTGAAACCAGAAAAGAGAGCATAGAGGGAGAAAAACATGATTGTGTACTTCAAATTCTGGGTTGAAGGTTTGCTCTGGTTGGGGTCCGTTTGCTGTAACAATGCAAAGAGTAAACAAATTGAAATTATGATTTGAATCTGAAAATTGAGGGGCGCTGCAATGATCGAAACAGAGGAACCAAAATTGATGCGGTCTTGAGCTGGTGAATCATGGGACAGAGCATGGATGTGGTGTTTCAATTTGGATTGAGGTCAACCGTAAAACAGGGGAGAAGGAGCTTAATTGTTTTGTTGATTTGGGTTGAGTTAAAATGGAGAACATAGTAACAGAAGATGTGATTCGTGTGGGCGTGCAGTGACCAACATGATGTAATGCAACAAGGCGATGTGAAGTAAAATTGTGATTTTTAATTCTAAATAGTATAAAATTTATTTTAGTTAATTATAAATGTAAGTAAAAAAATAACAAAAATATTTTACTAAAATAGAAATTAAGTAAATCAATTATGAAAACTAGTTTAGAATATTTTTTTAATAATTTAAATTAAATAAATTTAATATTAAATTAATTATTAATTATTGAATATGAGGATAAGTTGATTTAATAAAATTAAGTTAATTAGCCTTTTAAATTAGGATTGAAAAAAATATAAGTTTTCAACACATTAATAGTCTTATTTAATATTAGAAGTTTGAAGAAAATTAATTAGTAATTCAATTACTTGAAAACATAAAAAGTAAACCTGTAAGAGTTTAAAGATCTTTTATAAGGAGAAAACAAAATGTTGGGCCTTGAAACTAAATTTAGAACATTTAGAAGTCTTATTTTGTTCGTAATTAATTATAATATTAATAAATTATTTAAATTGCGAAGATTGAGTTATTAGAAATTAAATTCTACAAAAATGCTTGTAAATAAATTATTAAAGTTGAAATTTTAAATTAAGAAAATTTAGAGGACTTAGAAGTCATTTTCATTGTAATGTATAAAATTCTAGAATTTAGGAATAATTCAAAATTAGTTGAAACTAATATCTAGATTCTATAATTAGTTTGAAAAAAATATTTTGAATAAGATTTAATAGGAATTAAGAACTTATGAATTTTTATTGAATTTCAGATTTTACAATTGAGAGTATCGGGTATTTCAACAGTAAGCAAGGAGCCTTGAGGAACGACAAAAAAATCAAGTGGGCATGACTTCCTTGCTCATATGTATTATATGGATTTAAGATTCAAAACATTTGTTTGAATAGTTCTGGGTTATTAGAATTTTATGAGGAAATTGATTGAAATTGTTTGGCTTATTTGAATGATGATGTATGATAAATTATTTAATCCATGCGTAATTAGTTCATGACATGATCTTGCATTTAAATTTACTTAATAATGGCATGCATGACTAGGAAAATGTATATGTAGATCCTATTGTGTATTCATGCACCTTATCATGTTAACTTGCAATCATAGTTTAGATTATATTTTCTAGTATATAGTATGATGCTTACTGTGATTGAGATTGCTTGTAAAACAAAAATAAGACGATGGTTTATTAAGAATTCACGTACCGGTGCGATTGTTGAGCCGCAAGGCGGATCGTAGGTATTGCCACCAGAAGCTGCCTGTGATAGCTCAAAGTCTTTGGGAGACGGTACGAGCTATAGTAAATACTCTCTCTTAGGCTATGATACCGAAACATGACTGATTTTAGATGGTACCTGAGGCCTTTACGATTACGATTAGATTTGGATCACAAGGAATACTGAGAGGCATCTCAACCCTCTTCCGGTCTTAGACTACAACTAAAACAAATGAATGTTTGAAATGCCTGATGTTTGAAAGTGTTTGTAATGTTTTAGATTGGGTCTGTGTAACGTGTAAGAATGATCCACTGGGTTTTCGAGCTCACTCCCACTTTATTTTCAGGTACACATGGACGTAGAGTATGGTAACTTACATCTGAAGACTTGCACTTTAATTGGACACCTCATTGGGGTGGTCGTCCGAGAGAGAAGACTTGGAGGTCATGTTTTATGTATTTTACTGGATTATTTTAATGTATTTACGTTGGTTTTAACTTTCGTTATTTTATCTTTAAATGACTCTTCTTGTTTAACAATTTTGATTTTGATAATAATTTTTAAAGTTGTCTCGCTGCATTGTCTATGATTTATATTGAGGAATTCGATGAATGTATTGAGAAATTATTTTGATCTTTTGTTTTGTATAGAACATCTATATAGACATTAACTTAAGAACTAATGGTTATGAACTAAATTTTGAAGAAAAAGATTTTTGACAAAAGAAAGAAGTTTTAGTAGCATCTTGATTTTCATCGGGCGACAATCCACATGTGGCAGGAGGTCCAGATGAAAATTGGGGTGTTACAAATGTCGTATCAGAGCTTAGTATTATAATACATTGGGCTAGATTTGAGTTCACCGGATATGATTTTCACTAGAATGGAGATTTTACTGAATCTAATTTTCACTGAAAATGAATTACACTAGATTTGATTTGATCGAAAAATGAGTCTTCTTGAATATGATTTTGAAAAAAAGGGGTAGAATGGGTAGAAGTCTAGACGGAAAGTAAGTGATGCCAACATAATGGAGTATTGTTATCGATGTGACCCGAGAAGAGGTAATGATTACTGATAGTTGACCTACTTTCCGCGTAAAGGTCCCTGAAGGGCTGATCTGGTTAGATCTTCTTCTGCGGAAGTATGTACCCGAGGGATTACCTTTATGTTGATTGGAGGCCCCTAGAAGGCTTCATTATCATTCAAAAAGGATTCATGGTGATAGTACTCAAAATGGATGGTATCACGACAAATAATTGTATGAAACTGGATAGAAATGAATATTAGGTGGTTAGAAGTTTAGGAAAAGATTAGTGTGATGCCAATGGGCTTGAGTTCACAGTCGCAGGTGTGATTTGAGGCGGTGGTATCACATAGATGTTTTATGGAATTAAACTTGGCAATTTGACTGAAGGATATCGAGCCAAGTGAAGTATTGAGACCCTAGGTCTAGATAGAGATCGAGTGCTGTCTCGGGAGTACAGTGGATCATAAATAAAATAAAAGCTTTTAGGGCATAAGCTAGAGACTGATAACGTGTTTGAACGCACACTTGTTTGGTCAGGACCCGAGTTTGGGAGGAGCCTGTATCTCTGGTCTCTATGTAGGATGGAGTGCATAGGGATTTGGGGGTATGGAGGAATCCTGAATTCGAAGAATGACAGACCATGTTTGGTGAGTGATTGATTTCTTTGGCTGAACTTGAACGCACTGTATTGTACTAGGATGGGGCGGTACAGTATGGTGGGGCTTGCGTTAGCCTTAAAAACGTCTGTGGGTGCATTTTCATGCTATTTTTAACCAAGGATCCAGTTAAAAGTGGCGGGACATTTGTGACATCTCAAAAAATTCATATGAAAATTGAATTTTTACTTAGAAAATTATACAGAATTGACGAATGAGAATTTTGGCAAATCCTAGTTACTCAAATGAGGAATAAAAACCAATTGAAGGGATTTTTGGAAGAAAATATGATTATAATGCATAAATGAGATATCATAGCCAAAAATACAAGGATATGTGTAATTTTTGATAAAAACAGGATTAGAAAGTCAATTGGGATTGAGATTTGGAAAGAAATCTGAAAAGAAAGTAAGAAATTCAGTTGAAAAATCAAAAATAAACTCAAAATACTGCGAACCGTAGATCTAGAAACTAATTTCATGATCTGATGGCCACAATCAGAACTGCACATATGCACGGGCACACTGGATCATCAAAATCCAATGGCCAGAGATTCGGGTACGTAACTCGAGGATGATCAGGCGGCCAGAAGTGAGTTTGTTGATCGCGAAATCAAATCTGCACATCATGATCAAGGATCGTCTGACGGTCGAGATCGAAGTCGCGCTGAGAGATTGCGAACAGTATTACGCTTGAGGATCATCAGACGGTTCAGATTAAAGTCGCGTTGATTAAATCGTGAACTGTTGATGGGCTCGAGAATCATCTAACGGTCCAGATCGAAGCCGTTCTGGATTGATCGCGATCGTTGATGTGCTCGAGGAAAAACCAATGGGTAAGATCAAAGGTCCGATTTTTTGTTGATTGATCCGGGTTTATTCGACGGCTGAGATCAATGGATCCGAAAAATTAAACGAAAATTACCAAAAAAATAACAAAAAATACAAAATTTAATATGAAAATTTTGAAAAAATAGTTTCTAAATTTCAAAAAATATTTCTAAAGTTCAAAAAATACTCATTTTGCTTCAAAAATTAGAAAGTACAAAATTAGGGAGAATTAGAGTGTTTTATTCAAAGAAAAACACAAAACTTTCTAATTTTCTCCCTTTGAAAACCTATATAAACCCCCTTAGGCTCTCAATTTCATTCATTTCAAAAAAATAAGAGTTGAATTCTCCTATTGTTTTCTCCAAGCCTTCTTCTTGTCACCTTTTCCCATCTTCCCTTCTTGTGTGTGTGAGAAATCCTTTTCTCGAATTGAGAAAATAAGTTGGGCAATCTTCATTGGCACTAGTACGCGGGGGGGATTGTTGCCGAAATTCTGGAAGAAAGCGTCACAAGGTGGAAGTGATTTCTAGAACACCCTTCTGTTCTTATTTAAATTCATGGCATGCTCATTGTTGTGTGTTTTTCACTGAATTCAAAGATTTTCAACTTCAATTCTAGAATTTTACATGTTATTTCAGTATTTCAGTCTTGATTCATGTTTGAGCAATCATATCATTCATGCCATATTAATATCATGCTTAGGCTTTTAAATTAAAGTATGATGCATGTTTTATGAGTGTTTCATGAATCGACTGTATATATTCTGAATTGTAGTTTGATTTCATATTCTAAAGTTTATTTTATGAGATCATGATATGAAAATTAATCAAAGATGATGGAGATAATAACCACGTACCATCATAGTGGTCAAGGCGACACTATGAATGTTCTTTTTATATGAGTTAGGTCATATGGTTTGCAGACTTAAGTACTTGAGGGTCCTGTACCACTGGTGGGTCACCATGTGTAACGGCTTGATGCCGACATGTGCCATTAACGGGTTGATGTCGAGTGGGCCCTATTTACTTAGTTAAGAACATCAAGGGATTAAAGACCCTTTTGGTCTGAGACTCAACTTGAACAAATTGTTTTTTGAAATGCCTAATGATTGCAAGTGTTCTAATTGTGATTGTGTTATAAGTTTGAATATGAAAGATGATTGTTCAAAAAGGATCCACTGGGCTATGTGCTCACTCATTCCTTTCTTATTTTTTAGGAACATGAACCCATGGAGTAGTTGAATATAGATAGTTTCTTAAAAAGTTTCTACAATATTTTATTTTTTTGAATTTTTAGGGCATGTTGCCCAAAGTTTTTATGCTTTTCTACTAAAAAATATTTTGAAGACTTTCGCTGCAACAATTAGTTTTGTTTAAGAGTTTAGTACTTTCAATTTTTATTATGAATAAAATAGTTTGAATTTCTTTATCTATTTTAATTTGCCTTGATTTTATTGAAAATGGTGTTCTTGAATTTTATACAAATACACGAGATATTGAAAAGAAAAGAACAAGTGTGTGTCACTTGTAATGTAACACTAGCCTGACCCGTCGTTCTGTTAAGTCGACTGTCAAGAGAATGGTGGTCATGTATACTGCTTAAAAGATACGGGGGTTGGGGTGTTACAACATTGTAGCCATGGATATTGAGACACTTGTGCCATTATTTGGGTGTAATATAATTCCGAGTGGAAGTCTGTGTGGAAGGGCGAGTGTGGGATGGGGCACACGGACCTAGAAGCACAGATGAAAGTTTTGGGATTGCATTATGCTAGCGTGCATTGGTTTCTTGTTTGTTGGGTGATTGTTTGTTATGTATATATAGTTTGATTATTTAAGTAATATAACCCAAACTCTTGTACCAAAAAATAGATGAAACGTTGTCGACTTAGAAGCATAAACCCCTAGACAACTGAGACAAATCAAGAACTTAGAAACTATGCACCTAGAGTCACCCTAGCACGAGAAACGCAAAAGGGTATAGGTGGATAGAAAGTAGTAGCCAATTAGATAAGTTACGCTACAAGAAGAAAACAGAAAATATATATCTGTACTTATGGAATAAACGATGTTCTTCAAGTTAACATGAATGGATCATGGAATGCTGAGTTAAATTTTTGACTTGTAGTTCATGCTAAGAGGAAGGAGCAGATCTAGGAAGGATATGACCAAAGAAGAGGTGAGAAATGAACCCATATTGGGTGATGAGAGTACATCGAGGGTGACAGTAATGAGATAGACTTTAGTAACTCCAAAATTTATAATAGAGATTTTTTAGAAAGTGAGATTGGAGATTACTCCAGAACTTGGGGAACAAGTGGTGAAGACTCTGCAATCAGTGGCATTACCACAGCTGTCGGTGCCTACTCGGACATAGGTACAGTCAGCAGTGCAACTAGAGCCTCAGATGCAGCTACAACCCCAAACTTACCAGATGGATATGTCTACAGATACAGTGCCATGGAGTAGATTAGTCATTTATGACAAGGAGCAGCGAGGTTTGCTGAATAGATTTTTGAATTTGCGACCTAGTACTTTTGAAGGCATGACCGATCCCCTTGCAGTGGAAAGGTGGCTCACCGAAATAAATCAACATCTGAATGCTATGGAGTGACTGGACCTAGAAGGGTGACGTTAGCAGCGTACCAGTTGGTGGGACCGACATATTATTGGTGGAAGATGATTGAGAATGACTCTGTTATTGACGAATTAAGTTTAACATGGGATAAGTTTGAAACCTTAATGTATGATACATTTCTTCTGACAAAGAAGACAAAGCAGTTACAATTAGATTTCATAAAATTGAAGCAGGCAACAATAACAGTATTGGAATACGAATAGAAATTTACGAAGCTGTCAAAGTATATCCGATAATTGGTTAGAGATGAACAATTGAAGACTAGGAAATTTACAGAGGGTTTGAAGATAGAAATCAAGAGGATTATCACTCCATTGAGGCTAACAAACTTGAAGGAGATAGAAATAAGTGCACAAAGGATCGAGAATGACTTAGAACAAGAACAAGCAGTAAAGGTCAAGCATAAGAGGGCTCAGTTAGAGCAAATTGCTGGAGGCCCCAAAAAGAAGCAATGTAGGCAATAGAGTCAGCAACCTTGAGGCGTCCATACTAGGGATTGTAGACAATTAATAGACAACAGTCTCGACAGACTAGGCCAAGACAGATGAGTTGTGAGAAAAAAGAGCAGGCCAAGAAACTAGGGTTGTGTTATATTTGTAATCAGATGGGACATGTAGCTCGAGATTGTCCTAGTAGAGCGTTAGTATTAGATTCTCAATAAACACCAAAAGTTGCCACCATTTTACTTTTAGAATAGAAATGAGACACTATTGTAAAGAATTATGTTAGTTGCAAATTGATAAATTAGAACAAGAAAATAATGGGTGCGATCATACCAGCACTAATGTACCGGATCCCATCAGAACTCCGCAGTTAAGCGTGATTGGGCGAGAGTAGAAACAAGCCACAACAAAGAAGTGATAGTAGAAATGATAGCTGAGATCTCAGAGAGAGAGTGATATTAGAGATCATCCTTAGAATTTCGGGCAAGTGGTAAAAACCCTGTAGCTAACAGTGACAACTTAGGCGTGATTAAGTAGGTGCCACAACTGGATTAGTCAGTTATGATAGTGTGACACCCCGGCTCCCGGTTTTTTCTGTTCTATGTCTCGATTGCGACGAACCGTCGCTCGGGCCGCGCGCCCGTTCGTTCGTTCGCCGAGAGCCGGAGGCCACGTGGTTCGGTTTCTTTCTTTCTCAGTCTCAGCTTCTTATCTTTCTATCAAATAGGCTATGATGTAAAAATTAAAAT
>JAJIYU010003962.1:0-25404 GCA_030144865.1 Tinospora cordifolia
TGTGTCGCTTGTAAAGTAACTCGTCCCAACTCGCCAAATGGTTAGGTCCGCCATCCAAATATGGCGGTTATGTCCAAAACTCAAGGAATTGGGGGTTGGGGGTGTTACATGATGTCCCAAAATACTTGGAATATGGGTCAAGCCCTAAGTCCAATGAAATTTGACAAAAAAAATGTCTTTTCACTCAAGGCAGGTATTTTGATAAAGAACATCAAGGGCATTGAAATCCTTTCAGTCTAATTTACAACTATAAACAAAACTGTTGTTTGAAATGCCTAATGATTAACAAGTGTTTGAATTTGAATCTGTTATTAATGCTAAATTAGTAATTTAATAGTTTTGAAAAAAGATCCACTGGGCTATGTGCTCACCCATTCCTTCTATTTTTCGAAAATTGAATTACATGAAGACCAAAAATCTTAGTTAGATTTTTTTTCTTATTATTAAAAAAGTTTCTAATTTCTATGTAAGGGCATGTTGCCCAAGTTTTGAATTTTTCATTGTAATAGTTTTTCTTCTAGATTGAATTATGTAATCAATTTTATTCAATTAATAAAGTTATTAATTTCTTTTATTTCTTATATTATTGCCTTATTAAAATCTTAAATTTGAGTTATGTACTCTTAAATACAATTAAGGCATAAAATAATTGAAATAAAAAGTCAAGTTATGTACTTGTAAAGTAACACCGGACCGGCTTGCCTTGTGGTAAAGTCCAAATTGAAAGTCTTAGGGGTTGAGGTGTTACAAGTGTGGTATCAGAGCCTAGGCTTTAGGTGCCTTGGGCTAAAAATAGAAAGACAAGCCTAAACATGTGTTGATTAGGCTAGAAATAAAAAGTGAAACATTAGTTGCTTGACAAGAATTAAAAACCCAAATTAGGGCTTCACATTGAATTAAATTAAAATTTTAGTGCCCTACCTTCTATATTTGAAATTTGAAAAATGTTTTATAAAGTGCTTTCAAAAAGGAAAGATATGTTTCAAAATGTTTTATTCGGATACAAGAGATTGAGGAAATTCTCCTTCATTTGATGGTACTACAGATTGCATCTCGACTGACCATTATTACCAAGAGATTGAGGAAATTCTAAATGCATTGAAGCTTACTAGGTCAAGACGGGTGTCACTGACCACGCACCACTTCAAAGGACTAGCCAAGAGTTGGTGGTGAATGATAAGAATGAACCCTAATACGGATGTTGATGCCATGAGCTAGGAGGAATTCATAGAGATCTTCTATGAAAAGTTCTTTCCAAAAGAAACCCTGAGCAAGCTATAGGAAGACTTTGTTCAATTGAATTAGAGGGGGACATGACTATAGCTGATTATGAGAGGAAGTTCACTGAATTGGCCAAATTCTCACCAGATCTGATCAGGGAGGAGAAAAGGAAGGCCAATCGATTTGCACAACGTCTCAAGATGGAGATCTGAAAGATAGTGAAGACTCTGGGCCTGAAAACTTACAAAGACGTTGCGAAAAAGGCCCCAACTCTAGAACAAGAACTCAACTTGGAACAAAGGTTGAGAGGGAGGAATAAGAGGCCTGGGAATGAAAATAATCAAGGGGCTTAGAAGAAAAGTAAGAATGGTGGGAATCCACCACAAAGATAGGGGCAGAAAAAAGACGAGTTAAGGGAGCAAGCAAAGAGACAAGGGTTGTGCAATGTGTGTAGGCAGAGAGGCCATATAGCAAGAAATTGCCCAACTGCACTAGCTCAGGCCCCCTAGCAACATTAGAACACTCAAGGAGGAGGCCAAAACGATCGTCCTCAAGTCAAGCAACAGCAACAAAATGTCAATCATGGGCAGAGCCAGGGCCGTGGTCAAAACAAGACCAAAATGTTTGTTGTTGAAACTCATGAAAACCCGGTCCCTGCAGTGGAAGGTACGTTTCTATTATTCAATGTTGATGTGAAACTACTATTTGATTTGGGTGCCTGAAAATCCTTTATTTCTGAGAAATTAGCTAATAGGTTATAACTTGGGGCAAAAACACTACCCATGACTTTGAATGTGTACGCACCAACTGGGACCACTGTGACTTCAAAATGAATGTGCAGTTGTGACCTAAGGTTTGGGGATAAACTTTTAATGGTTGATCTAGGTACTTTACCATTCTATTGCTATGATGTAATCTTGGGAATGGATTGGTAAGATCAGTACCAAGCCCAAATAGATTGTCCTAAGAGACGAGTGACCATAACCCTACCTTCTAGGGAGACATATAAAATCAATGGGGATATGCAGAGATTACCAAGGAATCCAACCTTAGCCATGATGAATTGTTTAAGGCAGAAGAATGAGTTCGAAGAACTATCTGAAGAAGAACCAATTGAATTGAAGAAAATCCAAGACCTAGCAGTGGTTAATGAGTACGAGGATGTGTTTTTAGATGACTTACCCAGATTACCACCTACTAGAGAATTAGAGCTCAAGATTGAACTTCACCCTGGAACCAACCCTATAGCCATACCTCCTTACAGAATGGCACCATGCAAACTAATCGAGTTGAAGTCTCAACTCGATAAGCTCCAAGAGAAAGGTTTTATCAGGCCAAATGAGTCACCTCAGGAAGCTCCTATATTGTTCATGAAAGAGAAGGATGGTTCCATAAGACTATGTGTCGACTACCAAAAGCTGAACCAAGCTACAATAAAGAGTAAGTACCCTCTACTGAGGATCGATGACCTATTCGATCAATTGAAAGGAACCACTCATTTCTCAAAGATTGATCTTAGGTTAGGTTATCATCAGTTGAGAATCACAGAGTCCGACATATACAAGATAGCCTTCAAAATGAGATATTAACACTTTGAGTTCACTATGATGCCCTTCGGTTTGACCAATGCCCCAGCAACATTCATAGATTTAATGAATCGAGTGTTTAAACAATACCTTGACTAGTTTGTGGTGGTATTCATGGACGACATCCTAATTTACTCAAGGACAAAAGCTGAACACTTGGAGCAGTTGTGAATAGTGTCAGAAACCCTCAAAAGGCACCAATTATATGCCAAGTTCAACAAGTGTGAATTTTGGATGAAGACGGTCAAGTTCCTTGGCCATGTAGTATCAAAGGAAGTTATCTCTGTAGATCCAGAAATAGTGAAGACTGTCATGAATTAGAAGTAGCCAAAAGACGGTTACAGAGATCAGGAGTTTCTTAGGCTTGGCTGGATACTATAGAAGGTTCATCCAATATTTATCTGAACTAGCATAACCTGTAACCAAGCTAACCAGAAAGGGAGTTAAGTTCAATTGGGATGAGAAGTGCAAACAAGCATTCCAATAACTGAAGAAGTGATTGATTACAGTCCCTTTCCTAGTTACTCCAACCCAATGGCGTTACCTTTACCTTTATACTGATGCATTACTGAGTGGACTAGGAGCAGTATTGATACAAGAAAGATAAGTAGTTGTTTTTGCCTCACGACAGCTGAAGGTTTATGAGAAGAACTATGCTACTCACAACCTAGAATTAGCAGCCATTTTATTTTCCTGAAGATTTGGGGACACTACCTTTATGGTGAGAAATTTGATCTGTTTTCATATCATAAGAGTTTAAAGTACATCTACACCCAGAAGGAGTTGAACCTCAGGCAACAAAGATGGATGGAGTTCTTGAAAGACTATGATTTTCAACTACACTACCATCCGGTGAAGTCCTATGTAGTGGCTGATGCCTTGAGTAGGAAGTTCAACAAACAGGAGGAAGAGAAAGGCCAGATGTATTAGTTGATTGATGACTTTAGGCCGGTTGTGACTCTAAACGAAAAGTAAGCCTACCTCTACATTATGCCTTGCCAACTAGATCTTCTACACCAGATTAGGGATGAACAAAAGCAAGACAAATGGCTTACTAGTCTGATCGAATGATTTACACAGGGCAAACATGTTGACTTCAGGTTAGATGCTGAGAATATCCTAAGGCTCAGGGAAAGGATATGTGTACCTCAGAATGGCAGAGTAAGCAGACCATACTGGATGAGGCTCATTAGACCAAGTATACGATGCATCCAGGTGGAGATAAGATGTACCAGAATCTTAGAAAGGCTTACTGGTGGAGAGGAATGAAAAGAGACATAGCTAATCATGCTTCTAAATGCTTAACCTATCAACAAATAAAAGTAGAACATCAAAAACCTCTGGCTTGTTACAACCACTCCCTATCCTTGAATGGAAGTGGGATAACATTGCTATGGATTTTGTCAGTAGTTTGCCCAAGAATCAAAAGGGAGAGGATACTGTTTGGGTGATTGTGGATCGTCTCACCAAAGTGGTTCATTTCCTACTAATTAGATCCATAGGCCAAGTCAATAAGCTGGGAGAATTATATGTCAAAGAAATAGTAAGGCTACACGGTGTGCCCAAGACGATAGTATCTGACCGAGACTCTCGCTTCACTTCTCAATTTCGGTAGAGCTTACAGAAGGAGTTGGGCACTAAAATCACCATGAGCACTGGTTTTCATCCTCAAACAGATGGGTAATCTAAGAGAGTTATCCAGACCTTAGAAGATATGTTGAGATCTTGTGTTCTAGACTTTAAAGAAAATTAGAGCAAGTACTTGCACTTAGCAGAGTTTGCCTATAACAATAATTATCAGGCAAGTATTAAGATGGCTCTATATGAAGCTCTATATGGAAGGCCTTGTAGATTACCAACCTGTTGGGCCGAATTTGAAGGTCATGTTCTTACTGGGCCAGACTTGGTAGAAGAAATAAACAACCAATTCAAACTAATACGAAAGAATTTGGCTACAGATTAGAGTCGTTAGAAGAGCTATGCTGACAAGAGAAGGAGACCCCTAGAGTTTCAAGTAGGGGACAAAGTATTTCTACGAATTTGTCCTCAGAAGGGTATTAAGAAGTTCGGATTCAAGGGGAAGTTGTCACTGAGATTTGTTGAACCCTTTGAAATACTTAGGAGGATTGGGGAATGTGCTTATGAGTTGGAACTACTAAACTGAATAACCTCAACCCACAATGTGTTTCATATCTCGATGTTGAGAAAGTATGAAGCAGTCTCTTCTCACATCATATACTAGGAAGAAGTAAATGTTCAAAAGGTACAAAACCTGAGAACTAAGAATATTCCATTAGTTAAGGTGTTGTGGAAACATCATAGAATAGAAGAGGCTGCCTGGAAGTTGGAGAGCGAAATGAAGAATAAGTGCCCACATCTATTTACTAGAAACCCATGAATAAGTACAAATTTCGAAGACGAAATTGCTTTTAAGGGGGCCAGAATGTAACACCTATGAATTTTGTACAAATTTCAAATAAAATATTTTGTTTGAACAGTTTATAACATTTCTAGATATAAATGGTGTAAATAAATTAAATTAATTGAAAAACCTTGGTATCCAAAAATAAATAATAAAAACATATACATATATACATGGATATATGTAGTAGACAAATAGAAGTATATCAAAAATTTTTGTTATGGTTGTTAAAACTATTATTATTATATAATATGTGTGTTAGTATAATGGGTGTTAAAATAATACCATATTAGTATAGATATGTAAAATAGAATTTATGAGGAATAATAAGTGTGAATTTATAAATAAATAAATAAATGCTATATATTTATATTTATCTAATGCAAGTATAATATTATATAAGTATAAATAATTATATGTATAATATTATGGCATTATAACATTTATAAATTGTTATATATATATATATACTAAAGTTATAACATTATATTTAATAAATAGATAATTATATATCCATATATATAAACATCAAAAAAAAATATGTGCGTCCACTTTTGCAAATTTCACAAGCTAATACTATAAATTAAGTTCACAATTTAACAATGCATGAATTTATTAATGGTATATACTACATTATTAATAAGCTAATCCACCTTAATTGCCACCGTGATTCCCATAAAAATCATATATAAGCAAGAAAAAAATCCATGAAAAAGTGATGCAAAGAAACAAGCAGCTTTTATTTATAAGAAAAGTCAAAGATTTCGGCTATATATTAGAATGATATTAGTAGGCCCATAGATTTGACAAATTTTGGGTAATTAGAAATAAAGGAGATTTGGGTCTTAGTCTTGTGTTAAAAAAATAAAATAAAATAAAGTAAAAAAAAAAAAAGAAACAAACAAAAATGGGACCAAAATCAAAAATAAAAAAAGAATAAATAAATACATAAAGGGATTTTG
Organism: Tinospora cordifolia; assembly: GCA_030144865.1. NCBI lineage: Eukaryota > Viridiplantae > Streptophyta > Magnoliopsida > Ranunculales > Menispermaceae > Tinospora > Tinospora cordifolia. The sequence continues at coordinate 6,192 of JAJIYU010003962.1, forward strand.
TTTGCCGAGGATATATATGTATACAAAAACAAGGAAAGCTGGTCAACAAAAACGGTTTGTTTTAGAAAGTGATTCGAGCACATAAGAGAGAAAAGATCAACTTGAAATAAAACACCCTCTTGCTCTTAACGTTACACACAAAAGAAATAAATATTCTCTTTGTGAACATACCCAAAGTTTTCCATTTTCACTCATCCAAATTCTATATAAATCCTCCTACTGCTCTCATTCTTTTCATCTCAAATCGAGAGCATACTAGTTCTTCTTGACTTTTTCTAGCCTTCTTCTTGAAAATCCCCTCAGTTCTTGAGTAATCTTGAAATGTTCTTAAGTGTTCTTGAGAGTTCTTGAGTGTTTAGAAGATTTGGAGTAACAGTTTTCTACGAATTTTAGAAATGTGCAGAAGAGATTTATTTTAAGGTGGAAGTGATTTCTCAAACCCCTATTCTACTTCTTCAGTTTAATAGCATGTTCATACATATTTAATTTTAATTTGGTGTGCTTATTATGTTTGAATAACATGTTTTATTTATTTATTTATATTTAAAGAATATATTTCAGATTTGCATATCCACCATGAAATCATGTCATGATTAGATTGTACAAGTTTAGATTTATTTTAAAACATGATGCCTACTAAGTGTTTGCTTTCATGTTTTGAATGTTTATATGTTGAAATTATTTTTATTTATTTTTCTTGAGCATGATTTATTTATTATTCATGATTATGAGATTTAATGAAAGAAGTTTATATTAAGAACCATGTACTGTCAAAGTGAACATAAGGGTCACTATGGGTTTTTTTACATGTGATTAGTTCACATAGGTGATGTCCCAAAATACTTAGAATATTGGTTAGGCCTTAAGTTCAATGAAATTTGACAAAAAAAATGTCTTTTCACTCAAGGGAGGTATTTTGATAAAGAACTATAAACAAAAAACATCAAGGGCTTTGAAACCCTTTTAGTTTAATTTATAACTATAAACAAAATTGTTGTTTGAAACGCCTAATGATTTACAAGTGTTTGAATTCGAATGTCTTATTAATGCTGAATTAGTAATTTAGTGGTTTTAAGAAGATCCATTGGGCTATGTAATACCTCATAATTGTGAGAGCATCCATCAGACACAATTGATTTAGACACGCTATTGTAATACCTCATAATTTTGTCAACAAAAAAGTTATTTATGAAATAAAAATCATTGAAAAAAAATTCTAAAATAATTGGAAGCAAATGAAATCTTAGTATCAAGATGATCTAACTAATGATATAAGGTTAGTGGAATTATCAAATATTATTTGTATAAAAAAATTAATTTATAATTATGCAAGTAGTGGAACAATTATGGAATTAATATAAAGTAAGTAGAGTGAATTATATAATTATTTGTAACTTTCTAAAAATAAAAATATGATACAAATACATAGAAATGAAGAAATGAAAAATATAGAGAAATATGAATTATTAATTGTTGGCAATATTAAAGAAATGAAAAAATATCTAATAAATACAATATTAGAGAATTAGAGAGGGGAGAATATTAACAAAAATTAATAAAATAGAAGGATATGTGCAATAAACCATATTAGAAAGTGGAATTGGGTGTATAATTGGCAAAGTTAGGAAAATAGAAACCTTAGAAATTAATTTTGGTAATAGAAACTGCATCTAACGGCTAGAAACGTGTAATCTACACGATCTAAGATCCCATGGCCATGATCAAGCTTGCACTAAACGCCCGGATGCACCTAATCACCATGATCCAACGATCCACGATCAATCCACCAGATCCAACGAACGAGATCAAAGCCGCACCGAACGCGTAGGATCATCAAATCATCAGAACCCAACAGCCCATGATCGATCCGCTCGATCCGACAGTCTAGATCAATGTCATGTTTCTGTGATCGCGAATGAGATTCGCACGCTGTACTCAAGGTTGATCCGACGGTCAAGGCGAGTTTCGTTGATCGCGAAAGAGATTCGCGTGTTGCGCTCGAGGATGATCCAAGCGTCTAGATCAAAGCCGTGTTCGGTGATTGCGAACGAGATCCACACATCGCGATTGAGGAAGATTCGATGGTCCAAATTAAATGCTCTGAAAATAAAATGAGAAATTAACCAAAAATCCGTGAAAATATTTCCAAAATTCTAAAAATTTGTTTCTAAATTCCAAAAAAATATTCAAATACACTTGCTATTCTCCTATGCTTGGGAGGCATGAAATTTTGAAGAATTACCAAGTTTCCTACAAAGAGAACGCCACAAACTTGCCATTCTATACCATTTTGAACTCTATATAAACCCCCTATACTCACCATTCCTCTCATCCCAAGAACTAAGAGTTGAGTTTTCCTCTAGTTCTCTAAGCCCTCTTCTTAGCATCCCTTCTCACCATTCTTTTCCCTTTTGAGTGTGAGAAGTTCTTGGTTTGGTGATTCATCTTGGGTGATTTTCTTGGTGCTTGAACGTTGGGAACTCTTGTCTAAACTTTGGGCAAAAAGCATCATAAGGTGAAACTGATTTCTCTAACACCCCTTTTTCTTATTCGAATTGCTAGCATGTTCATTGTTTGTTTGGCTTTTGAAATCAAAATAATTTCAGTTCTAGTATTCCATAACATATTTCAGTTTCAGATTTGATCCTTGTTCTAATTTATGCATTCATAGTGATCATGCCATGTTTAATATCATGCTTGGGCCTTATTTCAAAGAATGATGCATGATTATGATTGTTTCATGATTTGATTTTTAGATTGTTCATATTCTGAATTTTTTTTATCTTAGTTTCATATTCTGAAATTTAATTGCTGATTCAAGATTTAACAAAAGAAACTAGTGAAAATAACCACGTACCGTCATAGCAAACATGTGGATTGTTATGGATGTTCTTTTCATATGATTAGTTCATATGGTTTTAAGACCAAAGTACTTGATTGGTGGGTAAGTTCCCTTGAAGTCCAAAAGTCCAATAAAATTGGCCAAGAAAAGTTATTTGTCACTCTAAAGAGGTACTTTGTTAAGAACATCAAGGGCTTAAAAAACCCTTTTGGTCTAAATTCTGAACTTAAAACAAATGGATGCTTGGAACACTTAATGTATGCAAGTGTTTGAAATATAAATGTGTTATTGGTTTGAATTTGAAAAAATGGTTGTTTGAAAAAGATCCACTGAGCTTTGTGCTCACCCCTTCCTCTTTGTTTCAGGAAACTAAATAATGAAGACCATGGAATTTGGATAGTTTCTATTTTAGCAAGTTTCTTTTTTTAAAGTTTTCTGTTAATGTAACGGCATGTTGCCCAATTTTGAATAAGTCTTTCGATAAAATTGAAATTTTATTTTAGAGGTTATGAACTTCTTTTGATCAACAATGTAATAGTTTACTTTTATATTAGAAAGTTATGTATTTTCCTTTTTATGAATAAAGGAGTTGAATTTTTTATCTTTAATTGCCTTGATTTTATTAAGTGAAAATTTGTATTCTTGATTTTATTAAGTGAAAATTTGTATTCTTGATTTTACTCTAAGGCATGAGGTAATGGAAAGTAGAAAGTCAAGTGTGTGTCACTTCTAAAGTTAAGTCCACTGTCAAAGAATGGTGGTTATGTTCAATACTCAAAGAATATGGGGGTTGCTATGTTACAAGTGTGGTATCAGAGCCTAGGTTTTAGGTGCCTTGGGCTAAAAATAGAAAGTTAAGCATAAACATGTGTTGATTAGGCTAGAAATAAAAAGTCAAACATTAGTTGCTTGACAAGAATTAGAAACCTAAATTAGGGCTTCAAATTGAATTGAATTAAAATTTTAATGCCCTACCTTCTTTTTTTGAAAATTAAAAAATATTCTTGAAATTGTTTTCAAAAAGGAAAATTATGTTTTTAAATATTTTTTTGGATACAAAGACTACAAGTTGAGCTGATATTGGGTAAGTCTTGTCCCGAGTAAAGCTAAATATTGAAAGGGAGGTAAGTTATCCTACCATAGAAAGTGCGGTTGCTAAGCAGACTTCGGTCTCGCCACCCAATTTGGAAGTTGTCCCACCAGCTTATATGAGTAGTTGGAGTTGAAGGCCACTCTTATTTTCTATAAACGAAAAATTAGAAGGTGGAAACTTAGGACAAGAAAGTAAATAGAAGTCGAAAAAGATGCCAAATGTGGTATCTTGACTAGACGAAGGTTGTGAGTCAACTAGATTGAACGCTAGGTCTAGAGAAAGACCCTAGGTAGAAACGTGGTGTAGCCATGGGTGGCACAGTGGATCAAAAGCATACATCTCTAGGGCATAGGCTAGAGACGGAAACTTGTGTGAAAACAAAAAATTGTTTGATCGGGACACGAGGCCGGGAAGCTTCTGTATATTTCGGTTTCTATGTATTATGGGATGCATAGGAATTCGGGGGAATGGAGGAAGCTTGGACTCGGAGAATGATGGACCATGTGTGTTGAATGATCGGTAACTCTGGCAGAACGGGTTTCTCTATGCTCGCTGGTATGGGACGGTAGAGTATAGTGGGCTCGGGAACCTTCGTTGTCGAGCAATTTGCGAAATTGTTTGGGTGCAACTCTGTTCTAAGTGAAAGCCTAAGTAGAAGGGGTAGAGTAGCATGGGACACTTGAACCTCGAAGCTTAGGTGGAAGCTTGGAACCTTGTTGTGCTAGCTTGATTGTATGATTGTGTGATTACAGTTTATTGCTTTGAGACAAAATCTTGTACCCATGCATGAAAAGAACCTAGAAAAAAAAACCTTTATGCCACTAAACAAATTGAGAAACTAGAGACATGAATCTAGAGTCATGATAGTACGAACATCTGACAAGGCAAATACTGCCAAGGTGCTAAATTTATAGACAATGGCAGGAACAAGAAGGTATGCTACCCGATCCACCACTTCTGATGAGACCAAACAATGGGAACAGGAACTGCTTGCTCGAATGGAGGAGCAGATGGAGGCCATGACGAATAAGATGTCGCAGAGGGTGCTAGATCAACTATTGTGGGCACTTCCACAGATAATCCCGCAGGTAGCACCACAGCCTCAAGTACCTGAACCTAACCAGGTTCGATAGCCAGCACCTGTGGTCCAAAATCCCGAATATCAGAGGGCTCAGAAGGGATTGGAGGATGAGAAACAAAGGAAAATGTTGATTGAGTTATAAAAGCTCCATCCTCCTTCATTTGATGGTACCACAGACTACATCTCGACAGACCACTAGTACCAAGAGATGGAAGAAATTCTCAATGTGCTGAAGGTAACTGGGTCAAAACGGGTAGCAGTAGTCGCACACCACTTCAAAGGACCGGCTAGGAGTTGGTGGCGAATGATGAGGATGGACCCTAATACGGATGTTGATGCCATGAGCTGGGAAAACTTCACATAGATCTTTTATGAGAAGTTCTTTCCGGAAGCAACCCTGAGCAAGCTACAGGAGGTCTTTGTTCGACTAAATCAAAGGGATATGATTGTAGCTGAATATGAAAGGAAGTTCATGGAACTGGCCAAATTCTTGCCATATTTGATTAGGGAGGAGAAAAGGAAGGCTAATCGGCTCTCATAGGGTCTCAAGATGGAGATTCGAAAGATAGTGAAGACTTTGGGCCTAAAGACTTACCAGGATGTCGTAGAAAAGGCCCAACTCTAGAGCAAGAACTCTACATGAAGTTGAGGGGAAAGAATAAGAGGCCTAAGAGTGAAAATAACAAAGGGGCTCAAAAGAAAAGTAAGAATGGTAGGAACACACCACAGAAATAGGGACAAAACAAGGAAGAGGTAAGGGAGCAGGATAAGAGGCTAGGATTGTGCCTCTTATGCAGACAGAGGGGGCATCTTGCAAAAGACTACCCAATAGCATCAGCTCAAGCTCCCCAACAACAATAGCAACAACAGAATACCTAGGGAGGAGGTCAGAATGGGCGTCCTCAAGCTAGATAGAATCAGAATGCCAATCAGCAGCAAAACCAAGGTTGTGGTCAAAACCAGGCCAGAGTGTTCACGGTTGAGGCCCAGGAAGACCAGGTCCCTGCAGTGGAAGGTACGTTCTTGTTATTCAATGTTGCTGTGAAACTATTGTTTGTCTCGGGTGCCTCTAAATCCTTTATTTCGGAAGAACTAGCTGATAGGTTACAACTTGTGACGAAAACACTACTTGTAACTTTGAATGTGTCCACACCAATAGGGACCACAGTAACTTCAAAAAGAATGTGTAGTTGTGACCTAAGGTTTGGGGATAAACTCTTAACAGTTGACCTACGTACCTTACCTTTTTATGGATGTGATGTGATCTTGGGGATGGATTGGTTACACCAATACCAAACCCAGATAGATTGTCCTAAGAGACGAGTGACCATAACCCTACCTTCTGGGGAAACCTATAAAATCAATGGAGATATGCTAAAACTACCAAGGAGCCCAACCATAGCCATGTTGAATTGCCTAAGGCAGAATGATGAGTTTAAGGAACTCTCTGAAGAAGAGCTTAGGGAACCCAAGAAGATACAAGACCTAGCAATGGTAAGTGAGTATGCCAAGTTCAGCAAGTGTGAGTACTGGATGAGGATGATCAAGTTCCCTGGCCACGTAGTGTTAGCAAAAGGCATCTCTGTAGATCCGGAGAAGGTGGAAGCGGTTATGAATTGGAAGCAACCTAAGACAGTTATAAAGATTAGGAGCTTCTTAGGTCTAGCTGGATACTATAGAAGGTTCATCCAAGATTTCTTCAAACTAGCAGAACCTATGACCAAGTTGACCAGGAAAGGAGTTAAGTTTGATTGGAATGAGAAGTGTAAACAATCACTCCAAGAATTAAAGAAGAGATTGACTACGGCCCCTATCCTAGCCACTCCAACCCATGGTGTTACCGATACCCTCTATACTGATACTTCGCTAAGTGGACTTGGAGTAGTGTTGATGCAGGAAAGACAAGTAGTCGCTTATGCTTCGCGACAACTGAAGGTCCATGAGAAGAATTACCCTACTCATGACCTAGAATTAGCGGCCATTGTGTTTGCCCTAAAGATTTGGAGACACTACCTTTATGGTGAGAAATTTGATTTGTTCTCAAATCACAAGAGCTTGAAGTATATCTACACCTAGAAGGAGTTGAACCTCAGGTAATGGAGATGGATGGAGTTCTTGAATGACTATAATTTTTAACTACACTACCATCCGGGGAAGGCCAATGTAGTGGCTCACGCCTTGAGTGAGAAGTTCAACAAACAGGAGGAAGAGAAAGGCCAGATGTACCAGTTGATCGATGATTTTAGGCTGGGTGTGACTCTAAATGAAAAACAAGTCTACCTCTACACTATGTCTTACCAACCAGATCTTCTGCACCAGATCAAGGATGAACAAATGGAAGACAAATGGCTTACTAGTTTGATCGAAGGAGTTACACAAGGTAAGCATACTGACTTTAGGTTAGATGCTGAGAATATCCTAATGCTTGAGGAAAGGTTATGTGTACCTCAGACTGGACAGAGTAAGCAGATTATACTTGATGAAGCTCATCAGACTAAGTATACCATACACCTAGGCGGGGATAAAATGTACCAGAACCTCAGGAAAACCTACTAGTGGAGGGGAATGAAGAGGAACGTAGCTAAGCATGTCTCTAAGTGTTTAACATGTCAACAAGTGAAAGCAGAACATCGGAAACCCTCAGGAATGTTACAACCACTCCCTATCCTTAAATGGAAGTAGGATAACATTGTCATGGACTTTGTTAGTGGTTTACCCAGAAACCAAAAAGGATAATACACTGTTTGGGTGATTGTGGATCGTCTCACCAAAGTGGCTTATTTCTTGCCAATCAGATCCACAGACCAAGTCAGTAAGCTAGGAAAACTATATGTGAAGGAAATAGTAAGGTTGCATGGTGTACCCAAGACTATTATGTCTGACAGAGACTCTCGCTTCACTTCACGGTTTTGACAGAGTCTACAGAAGGAAATGGGTACTAAGCTCACCATGAGTACAACATTTCACCCTCAGACGAATGGTCAGTCTGAGAGAATTATCCAAATTTTAGAGGATATGTTGAGGTCTTGTGTTTTAGACTTCAAGGGAAACTGGAGCAATTATTTACACCTAGCAGAGTTTGCCTATAACAATAGTTACTAGGCAAGCATAAAGATGGCTCCTTTCGAGGCCCTTTATGGAAAACCTTGCAGATCACCTGCTTGTTGGGCTGAACATGAAAATCATGTATTAACTAGGCCAGACTTGGTGGAAGTGATTAGCAACCAAGTCAAGTTAATACAAAAGACACTGACTACTACACAAAGTCGTCAGAAGAATTATGCTGACTAGAGGAGAAGACACTAGAGTTCCAAGTTGGGGACAAAGTATTTATGAGAATCACTCCTCAGAAGGGTATCAAAAGGTTCGGATTCAAAGGGAAGTTATCTCCGAGGTTTGTAGGACCCTTTGAAATACTTAGAAGAATCGGGGAATGTGCTTACGAGTTGGACCTACCAAGCCGGATGGCTTCAGCTCATAATGTATTCCATGTATCAATGTTGAGAAAGTATGAACCTGACCCCTCTCACATCATCCACTGGGAGGAAGTGAACATTCAGGATTATGTCACGTACGAGGAAACTGCGGTTAGAATCTTTGATCACAAGGTACAAAATTTGAGAACTAAGGATATTCCCTTAGTTAAGGTACTGTGGAAGCATCACGGACTAGAAGAGGCTACCTGTGAGCTGAAAAGTGAAATAAAGACTAAGTACCTGCATCTGTTCACTAGGAACACCTAAACATTTACAAATTTTGATGACGGAATTTTTCTGAAGGTAGGTTGTAATACCTCATAATTTTGTCAACAAAAAGTTAATGACATAAAATTTATTGAGAAAATTTCTAAAATAATTGGAGGCAAATGAAATCTTAATATCAAGATGATCTAACTAATGATATAAGGTTGGTGGAATTATCAAATATTATTTGCATAAAAAATTAATTTATAATTATGCGAGTAGTGGAACAATTATGTAATTAATATAAAGTAAGTAGAGTGAATTATATAATTATTTGTACCTCTATGAAAATAAAAATACGAGATAAATACATAGAAATAAAGAAATGAAAAATATAGAGAAATATGAATTATTAATTCTTGGCAATATTAAAAAATAAAAAAAATCTAATAAATACAATATTAGAGAATTAGAAAGGGAAAAATATTAACAAAAATTAATAAAATAGAAGGATATGTGCAATAAACCATATTAGAAAGTGAAATGGGGTGTATAATTGGCCAAGTTGGGATAATAGAAACCTTAGAAATTAATTTTGGTAATAGAAACTACATCCAATGGCCAGAAACATGTAATCTACACAATCTAAGATCCCATGGCCACGATCAAGCCCACACCAAACACCCGGATGCACCGAAACACCACGATCCAATGATCCATGATCAATCCACCAGATCTAACGAATGAGATCAAAGCCGCACCGAATGCGCAGGAGCAAATAATCATCAGGATCCAATGGCCCACGATCGATCAGCTCGATCCGACGGTCGAGATCAAAGCTACGTTTCAGTGATCGCGAACGAGATCCACACAACGCACTCGAGGCTGATCCAGCGGTCAAAGCGAGTTTCGTTGATCACGAACAAGATTCACGTGTTGCCCTCGAGGACGATCCAAGCATCAAGATCAAAGCTGTGTTTGGTGATCACGAAACGAGATTCGCACACCGCGATTGAGAAAAATTCAATGGTCCAGATTATATGCTCTGAAAATTAAATGAGAAATTAACCGAAAATCCGTGAAAATACTTCCAAAATTTTGAAAATTTGTTTCTAAATTCCAAAAAAAATATCCAAATACACTTGCTATTCTCCTATGCTTGGGAGGCACAAAATTTTGAAGAATTGGCAAGTTTCCTACAAGGAGAACGCCACAAACTTGCCATTCTACACCATTTTGAACTCTATATAAACCTCCCATGCTCACCATTCCTCTCGTCCCAAGAACCAAGAGTTGAGATTTCCTCTACTTCTCTAAGCCCTCTTCTTGGCATCCCTTCTCACCATTCTTTTTCCTCTTGAGTGTGAGAATTTCTTGGTTTAGAGATTCATCTTGGTGCTTGAACGTTGGGAACTCTTGTCTAAACTTTGGGGAGAAAGCATCATAAGGTGGAAGTGATTTCTCTAACATCCCTTTTTCTTATTCAAATTGCTAGCATTTTCATTGTTTGTTTGGCTTTTGAAATCAAAATAATTTTAATTCTAGTATTCTAAAACACATTTCAGTTTCAGATTTGATCCTTGTTCAAATTTATGCATTCATAGGGATCATGCCATGTTTAGTATCATGCTTAGGCCTTATTTTAAAGAATGATGCATGATTATGATTGTTTCATGGTTTGATTTTTAGATTGTTCATATTCTGAATTTTTTTTTATCTTTGTTTCGTATTCTGAAATTTAATTGATGATTCAAGATTTAACAAAAAAAATTGGTGAAAATAACCACATACCATCATAGCAAACATGTGGGTTGATATGGATGTTCTTTTCATATGATTAGTTCATATGGTTTTAAGACCAAAGTACTTGGTTGGTGGGTAAGTTCCCTTGAAGTCCAAAAGTTCAATAAAATTGGATAAGAAAAGCTATTTTTCACTCTAAGGAGGTACTTTGTTAAGAACATCCAGGGCTTAAAAAACTTTTTTAGTCTAAAGTCTCAACTTTAAACAAATGGATGCTTGGAACGCTTAATGTATGCAAGTGTTTGAAAGATGAATGTGTTAATTGTTTGAATTTAAAAAATGGTTGTTTGAAAATGATCCACTGAGCTTTGTGCTCACTCCTTCCTCTTTTTTCTTTCAGGAAATTAAATAATGAAGACCATGAAATTAAGATAGTTTCTATTTTAGCAAGTTTCTTTTTCTAAAGTTTCCTTTTAATGTAAGAGCATGTTGCCCAATTTTGAATGAATCTTCCGCTGAAATTTAAATTTTATTTTAGAGGTTATGAACTTCTTTTGATCAATAATGTAATAGTTTACTTTTACATTAGAAAGTTATGTATTTTCTTTTTTATGAATAAAGGAGTTGAAATTTTTTTATCTTTAATTGCCTTAATTTTATTAAATAAAAATTTGTATTCTTGAATTTACTCTAAGGCATGAGGTAATGGAAAGTAAAAAGTCAAGTGTATGTCACTTGTAAAGTAATATGGACCCAACTCGCCAAATGGTTAAGTCCACTATCAAAGAATGGTGGTTATGTCCAATACTCAAAGAATGTGGGGGGTTGGGGTGTTACAGCCATGAAGCCTCATTATTTCCTTGACATAGAGTTCTCCCAGCTTACTGACTTAGTCTGTGGATCTGATTGGCAAGAAGTGAACCACTTTGGTGAGACGATCCATAATAACCCAAACAATGTCTTCCCCCTTCTGGTTCCTAGGCAAACCACTTACTAAGTCTATGGCAATGTTATCCCACTTCCATTCAGGGATAGGGAGTGTTTGTAACATTCAAGATGGCTTCTGGTGCTCTGCTTGAGGTTTAACTCCATCCATCTCCGTTGCCTTAGGTTTAACTTCTTCAGTGTGCAGATATATTTCAGGCTCTTATGATCAAAAAATAAGTTGAACCTTTCACCATAAAGGTAATGTCTCCATATCTTCAAGGCAAACACTATGGCTAATTCTTGGTCGTGAGTAGGATAATTTCTCTCATGGTCCTTCAGTTTTCGCGAAGCATAAGTGATAGCTTGTTTTTCCTTCATTAAGACTGAACCCAGTCCACTTAGCGAGGCATCAATATAAAGGATATAAGTAACACCAGAAGTTGGGGTGGTTAACACAGGGACCGTAGTTAATCTCTTCTTTAGTTCTTGGAATGCTTGCTCACACTTCTCATCCCATTCAAGCTTAACTCCCTTTCTGGTCAACTTGGTTATAAGACCTACGAACTTGGAGATGTCTTGGATGAACCTTCTGTATTAGCCAGCCAATCCCAAGAAGCTTCTGATTTTTGTCATGGTCTTAGGCTGCTTCCAGTTTATGACTGCTTCTACCTTTCTGGGTTTATAGCAATGCCTTCTGCTGATATAACATGACCTAGGAACTTGACCGTCTTCATCCACAATTCGCACTTGCTATACTTAGCATATAGCTGGTTTCTCTTGAGAGTCTCCAACACGATCCTCAGGTGTTCTAGATGTTCAGCCTAAAACTTGGAGTAGATCATGATGTCATCCACGAATACAACCACAAATTGGTCAAGGTATTGTTTGAACACTCGATTCATCAAATCCATGAAAGCATCCTGGGCATTGGTTAAACCAAAGGGCACAATGGTGAACTCAAAGTGTCCATATCTAGTTCTAAAGGTCGTCTTGTGGATATTCGACTACCTGATCCTCAACTGATGATAGCCCGACCTAAGATCAATCTTACTCCTTGTAATTGATCGAATAAATCATCAATCCTTGGCAAAGGATACTTATTCTTCACTATCACTTGGTTCAGCTTCCAATAATGGACACATAGTTTTATGGAACCGTCTTTCTTTTTTTAAGAACAATACTGGAGCTCCCCAGGGTGATTTACTTGGCTTGATGAACCCTTTCTCCCTGAGCTCATCTAGTTGAGCCTTTAACTGAACAAGTTCTACTAGCGCCATTCTATACGTAGGTATGGTTATAGTGTTGGTTCCATGATAAAGTTCAATTTTCAACTCTGACGCCCTAGCTGGTTGTAGTTTGGGTAATTTGTCTGGGAACACATCCTCATACTCACTAACTATGGCTAGGTCTTGTATTCTATTTAGGTTAATTGGCTTTTCTTAAGTGAGTTCCTCAAACTCATTCGTTTACTTCAAATAGTTCAACAAGGCTAGGGTTGGACTCCTCGATAGTTTTCGCATATCCCTGTTGATTTTGAAGGTTTCCCCATAAGCTAGGGTTATGGTTATGTCTCTTAGGACAATCTGTTTAGGCTTGATATTGGTTTAACCAGTCCATTTCCAAGATTACATCATAGCCATAAAAAGGTAGGGAATGTAGGTCAACTACACATTCTTTTTGAAGTCACAGTGGTCCCTATTGGTACCGACGATAGTTTCGTCATAAGTTGTAACATGTTAGCTAGTTGTTTAGAGATAAAGGATTTTTAGGCACCCAAATCAAATAACAATCTTACAGCAACATTAAACAATAGGAACATACCTTCTACTATAGGAACACGGTCTGCCTAAGCCTCAACCGCGAACACTCTGGCCTGGTTCTGACCACGACCCTTGTTCTACCCTTGATTAGCATTTTGGTTCTGAGGCCTGACTCGAGGATGACCTTCTCCCTGAGTGTTCTTTGGTTGTTGCTGTTGGGGAGCATGGGCTGATGCAGTCGGGTAGTCTTTAGCAAGATTGACCCTCTATTTACATAGGTAACACAATGTCAACCTCTTTGCCTGCTCCCTTGCCTCTCCTTTATTCTACTCTTGTCTTTGTGGGGCCTTACCACTCTTGTTTTTCTTGTGGGCCCCTTGTTGGTCCATCTCGTTCTCAGGCTGCTTATTTGTTCCTTTCAACCTTTTTTCTCAGTTGAGTTCTTGCTCTAAAATCAGAGCCCGTTCAACTGCCTACTTCTAGGTTCAGAGGTCCAATGCCAGAAACACCTTTTGGATTTCAATCTGAGACCTTACGCAAACGTAATTGTCTTCATTTTTCCCCCTGATCATCTCTAGAGAGAACATGACTAACTCTATGAACTTCCTCTCGTACTTCGTCACAGTCAGGTCTCTTTGGTCTAGCTTGACAAAATCATCGTGAAGTTTTCAAAGGGTTGCTTCAGGGAAAAACTTTCCATAGAAGCGTTCCTTGAACTCTTCCCAGTTCATTGCTTCAGTCTTAGTATTGGGGTCAAACTGCATCATTTTCCACCATCCTCGGGCCAGTCCATTGAAATGGTGTGTGGCTAGTGCCACTCGTCGTGGGTTGGTCACCTTCAATACTTTCAATAGTTTTTCCATTTCTTGGTACCAATGGTTGGCCTAGATGCAGGTCTCGGTACCATCAAAAGATGGAGGGTTAAGCTTTTGTAAATCAATTGGAAACTTTGTCTATTTCACATCCCCTTACTCCTCTTGGTTCCTCTGACATTCTTGCAGTATCAGTGCCAGTGGTGGAACTGGAATAGGTTTAGCTACCTGTGGCTGTGGTGCAGCCTGAGGGATCATTTGTGGTAAAACCCTCATTAGTTGGTCCATGGGTTCATGTTCCTAAAACTTCCTAAGAAACTATCTATATTCAACTGCTCCATAGGTTCATGTTCCTAAAAAATAAGAAAGGAAGGAGTGAGCACATAGCCCAGTGGATCCTTTTCGAACAATCATCTTTCATATTTGAATTCATAACACAATCATAATTCAAACACTTGCAATCATTAGGCGCTTCAAACAACAATTTTTTTAAGTTGAGTCTCAGACCAAAAGGGCCTTTAATCCCTTGATGTTCTTAACTAAGTAAATAGGGCCTACTCGGCATCAACCTTTTAGTAGCATATGTCGGCATCAACCCATTACACATGGTGACCCAGCAGTGGTACATGGCCCTCAAGTACTAAGGTGTGAAAACCATATGACCTAACTCATATGAAAAGAACATCCATAGTGTCGCCTGACCACTATGATGGTACGTGGTTATTATCACCATCATCTTAGATTAATTCTCATATCATGATCTTGCAAAATAAACTTTAGAATATGAAATCAAACTAAAATTCAAAATATACACAGTCAATTCATGAAATACTCACAAAACATGCATCATACTTTAATTTAAAAGCCTAAGCATGATAAGAACATGGCATGGATGATATGATTGCTCAAACATGAATCAACACTAAAATACTAAAATAAACATTTAAAATTCTAGAACTGAAATTGAAAATCTTTCAATTCAGTAAAAAACACACAAACAATGAGCATGCCATGAATTTAAATAAGAGCAGAAGGTTTTCTAGAAATCACTTCCACCTTGTGATGCTTTCTTCTGAAATTTCGGCAGCAATTTCCCCAACGTACTAGTGTTAATGAAGATCGCCCAACTTAATTCCTCAATTCGAGAAAAGAATTTCTCACACACACAAGAAGGGAAGTTTTGAGTTTTTCTTTGAATAAAACACCCTAATTCTGTTTAATTTCATACTTTTAATTTTTAGAGCAAAATGAGTATTTTCAAATTTTTTTTAGATTTTAGAAATAATTTTCGAATTTAGGAACCTATTTTTTTTCGGATATTTCGTGATTTTTCGATAATTTTTCGTATTTAATTTCGAATCCTTTAATCTCAGCCGTCGGATTAATCTCAGATCCATCAACAAAAATCAGAGTCTTCGATCTGGACCTTTGGGTTTTCCTCGAGCGCATCAACAGTTCGCAATCAATCCAAAAACGTCTTTGATCCAGACCGTTGAATTTTCCCTAAGCGCCGCAGATTCGCGATTAACCAACGCGGTTTTGATCTCAACCGTCGGATGATCCTCAATCACAATGTGTGGATCTCAGCTCCCGATCAACGAATTCCGTCTGGACAATCAGATCGACCTCGAGTTTCAGATGCGGATCTCAATTCATGATTAACGAAAACACTTTGAATCGTTCGATCATCCTCAAGTGCGGTGTGCAAATTTCTGGCCGTTGGATTTTGATGATCTGGTACACCGGGGCGTTTGGTTTGGTTTTAATCTCATTCGTTGGATTTTGGCAGATCGATCGTAGACCGTTGGATGTATTTTAAGTTTATTTTTTTTTTATTTTTTAGTCGAATTTCTTGCTTTCTTTTCGAATTTTTGCCAAATCTCGATCTTAATTGACTTTCTAATCTTGTTTTCATAAAAAAAAATGCACATATCCTTGTATTTTTGGCTATGACATCCCATAATATATATTACATTCATATTTTTTTTTTCAAAAATCTATTAAATTGATTCTTATTCCTCATTTGGGTAAACTGAGACTTACCACAATTTTCACCCGTCAATTCTGTATAAATTTTTAAAGAAAAATCCAAATTTCATATGAACTTTTTGAGATGTTACACATGGGATCATTCTACATGAACTCAAATAAAGGAAATGTCCCATGGAGCTTAGGGTAATGTGAGGGTACACATGATCATGGTGTTCCACCCATGTGACTTGCACATGCTTAGGGTGGCCATGACTTCATGGGTTCACAAAAATCAAATAAAAATTAATATCTCCTTATTTACAAGGAATTATGATTTATAACATATAGTTTTTGAATCACATGAACTTAACACACATTTTAAGGTATGGTTTGGCCCAAGGTGATTTTTCTCAGAAACTTTCCTTATTTAAGATCCACTAAGGTCTCTAAGCAAATGAAAATCCAAATCTTGGCCAATTGTTTTGATTTTTGGATATGTCATTCATTTTGTTAGTTCATGTCATTTGGTTTCGTTTCGGGTCATTTCAATCCCCCCAAGTACCCTAAATGTCAATTCTTTCCTAATTTGGACCCCTTGAAGAGTGTTGGAGAAATGAAAATCCTAACCTCAACCAATTATTCTAATTTTTGGATATGTTGCTCTATTAGTTGGTTCATGTCACCTTACTTCATTTCAAATTTTTTTGGGTCCTTACGGGTCACTGAATGAGAGTTTTGGAATCTACCAAATTTAGCACAAAAGTAAGCCCAGTTTTATTTTGCACCCAAATTTCATTGAATAAATATTGGATTTCATTTCATCAAGTACAGAGTTTTTAGGGTATTACAACAGAATTTGGGTTCAAAGCAAGTAAACATTACAGAATGTTCTTCAAACAATCATACAATTAAGTTAGCACAACAAAGTTCCAAGCTTTCACTAAGCTTCTAGGTTCAAGTGCCTCATCCCACTCTACTCCTTCCACTTAGGCTTTCACCCAAAATAGAGTCGCACTTGAATAATTTTCTGAATTGCTCAAAAATATAGTACTCATGCCCACTATACCTAACTGCTCCATCCTAGTGAGCATAGAGAAACCCATTCTTCCATAGCTACCGATCATTCAACATACATGGTCCATCATTCTTCGAGTCCTGGCTTCCTCCATACCCTCGAAGTCCTATACATCCCATACTACATAGAAACTGAAAGATATAAAAGCTTTCCGGTCTCATGTCCTGCTCAAACAATTTTCTATTTTCACACAATGTTTGTTTCTAGTCATGTCCTAGAGATTTATGTTTTTGATCCACTATGTTACTCATAGCTACACTCGTTTCTATCTAAGGTCTATTATCTAGACCTATGGTTTGATCTACTTGACTCACAACCTTTGTCTAGTCAACGTACACCCTTTGGCATCTTCAAATTTCTTGCCCTAATTTTCCAACCTCCTAATTTTCTTTTATAGAAAGTAAAGATGTTCTTCAACTCAAAATATTCGTACAAGCTGGGCGGACAACCTCTAGATCGACGGTAAGACTGAAGTCTACTCAATAACCGTGCTTTTTAAGGCGGGATAACCCACCTCCCTTTCAATGTTTAACTTTGCAAGGGACAAGGCTTACATACTATCAGCTCAACTTGTAGTCTTTGTATCCAAACAAAACATTTCAAAAATATTTAATACACCTTCTAAAAACGTTTTTCAATTTCAAAATAGAAGGTAGGGCAATCAAGATTTCAATTTGACCCATTGTGAAACAATACACAATTTGGGTTTCTAATTCTTGTCAATCAACTAATGATTGACTTTCTAATTCTAGCACAAGGCACCTAAAGTCTAGGCTCTGATACCACTTTTGTAACACCCCAAACCCATATTCTTCACCATGAGTGTTTGGACTTAACCACTATTGAAGCAATTGTTGAAACAATGGACTTAACCACAAGGCGGGCTAGGTTCGGTGTTACTTTACAAGTGACACACACTTGAATTTTCATTCCCAATATCTTGTGCCTTAATACAAAAATTAAACAAGACCACACTATAAGAGATAAAAGAAAATTCTAATCTTTATTAATTCATAAAGATCAAAGTACGTAACTTTCACTAAAAAAAAGCAATGAGAACAGAAATCATAACAAAACTAGGCAAACATGTCCTACATAGAAATTTCTAAATCAAAGCATATGTCCTGAGTCCTTGCATATTCAATTTCCTAAAAAATATTAAAGGAAGGGTGAGCACTAAGCTTAGTGGATCTTAAATAACCATTTTCATATTCAAATCACTAATACATTCATAATTCAAACACTAACAAACATTAGGCATTTAAGCACCAAGTTGTGTAAAGTTGGAACTTGGACCAAAAGAGTTTTTCAACCTTTGATGTTCTCAACTAAGTGACTCCTTAGAGCGAAATATGACCTTTTTAGTCATTTTCATTGGACTTTGGCCTTAGAGACTCAAACCCACCAACTAATCACTTAGGTATTACAAACCTTATAAACTAATCATAAGAAGAGAACACCCATAGCAGCCATGTGTCTATTATGGTGGTACGTGGTTAGAATCACCATATTCTCATATTAAATCTTATCCTCATGAAACATAAATAAAATCTCAGAATATAGCATTAAACTGAAAATAAAATTCAGAATTTCATAGAACCAAACATTCACCATTCATCATATGCATCAAGTATTTAGACAATCCCTAAAAACATGGTATTAGCAAGGGGTGCTCATCATGCATACATGGATATGAATAAAATCAAACTAAAAACATGCATAAATATTGAAAACTGAAATTATACTCTGAGAATTTTAGAAAAACAAATATCAGAAAAGAGAATAAACACACTAATGGTTTAAACAAGAAAAGGCATTTAAGAGAAGCAACTACCATCTTAGATGGGACGTTTTCCCCAAATTCCAGTAGAGGTTTCCTTCGCTTTAGCACTTTCGAATCTCAACAAAATAGCTGTCTACTAATCAATAAATATTGAAACTAAAAATTCCTTACCTTTGCGCAAAAGAAAACGAAAAGAAAAGAAGAAGAAGTTTGAAAGCACAAAAGAGAGAGTATCTTTTGTTCTTGGAGTGAGTGATTGTGAGCAACATAGAGGGGATTTATAGTTTTTCAAGAGCCAAGGGGGACGTCCTAGGATAGCTTGGGTAGCATGGGCAGCCTTTTATTTTTGAGTAAGTTTCCAAACCCTAAAAGAGATACATGGTAAGTGTGCACAACGATAACTAAACTTGCCAATTTTCTTATGAGCCATGATTTGATTTTCT
>JAJIYU010003963.1:0-25457 GCA_030144865.1 Tinospora cordifolia
TATTTTCCATGTAGGGCATGTTGCCTAATTTTGTTTAAGAATTTTTCGCTGTATTTTCCTTATTTCAAAGTTATGTACTTTTCTTTATGATTTAATAAAGATTTGAATTCCTTTTTATCTCTTATAATGTAGCTTTGTTTAGTTTTTATGTTAAGGCATGGGATATTGGGAATAAAAAGTCAAGTGTGTATCACTTGTAAAGTAACACCGGCCCGGCCCGCTAAGTGGTTAAGTCCATTGCCTAAATGGTTAGGTCCATTGGCTTTATGGTTAAGTATAGATAAACACAAGGGGGTCGGGGTGTTATAACATGACTATGTGTTTACTGTTATTTATTGTTTAGAAGCATTCTAGGAATGTATGTGTCTCATTCATGCTTGGTTGCCTTTTGTGGATTTATAGCATGAAATGCCTTATATGAATGTTTATTACAATTAAGAATCCATGCCATGCATGCAATGTAATGAATAGTATGTCTGATGTGACTATAAGCATGATGAGTTATTTATTTATATCCTTTGCCATGTATATTGGATACTGAAATTGTGAAATGCTTGTGGTCACTAATTTAAAATGATTAAGTGAATGAACCATGTACCAGTGCAATGATGAGGATACTGTGGTCAAGTCTAGCATTATCGTGGGTATTCTTAGCCCTAAGTGGGTCTTTGTTTGAAACGAGACTGGGAGTCTAAGTGGGACTTCACTCCCTTGTTTGAAGATTGAGTGAGACATCAACCACGAGATAGGGTTCCAAGTGTGTAATGGGCCTTAGGGCGTTATGTTGAATATTTCGAACCTAAGTTGGAATGTCTAGGAAGAATTCCTTTCAGTCTTAACATTGACTAAAACAATTGAATCGTTGAAACCTTAATGTATTACAAGTGCTTGCATGTTTGTATTTCGACTATTATAATGCTCAAGATGTTTTGTGTAAGATCCACTGGGCTCTTGAGCTCACCCCACTAATCTATTTTTTAGGTAATCACTGAAGCTACTTGCTCGCAAGCAAGTAATTTGAAATTATTGGAGTAGTTTGATACAATCTACTATTGGGGTTGTATAGGAGTAGCAGCTTACTTTTGTTTATAGTTGAAGGGTGTAGGACCTACATTTAAATTATGTTGGCTTATTCATTAACTTTTGCCATAGGGCAAAGTGTTGGTTTAATGACTCTTTGAACTCAGGTCATGGGGCCAGAGTATTTTATTGCTTTATGAGTTTAATCATGTTATTGTCTTCAGACATGCCATCCCTATTTTCAATCATGCATGATAGTATTATTTATGTTTCTACACTCTGATATTTTATTAGGATGGTGTGAGAAAGGAAAGAATATAGTAACATCCCATTTTCCAAATATTGATGGCAGGAGTAACTGCATGATTCTGTCTCAAGGTGAGAGACAAAGACGCTCAGTCAGCAACATATGTGCTAAGATTCGGGGGCAGGGATATTGCAAGATCCCTACTTGTTTTGATCATGTTCTATTCATCATCCTTTCAATTTGAGTCCTAAACAATTTTTAAAGTTAATGGTCCGCTTCTATCATTAAGCCAGAACCCTAAAAAGAGTCAAGAAGGAGCTTTAGGAACATATAAGGGAGTTGGTGGATCAAATAAGGTATAATGACTTTATCTAAGTCTCAATGCATGGTTCACGGTCTAGGTTTGAGGTATTAGGATGCCAAGGACATAGGAGAACAAAGGATGGAGAAACATGCACAAAAGTCTATTTTTCGTGCTAATTATTGCGGTACTGATTACTGTTATCCCAGTACTACACTCACTATATTTTGTAATCCCCTTTAGTTACTGTGTTAGTGTACCATGGTAATGTGTCTATTCTTCTACGATTCCCTCTGGTTAACACAGTAGCCTACCGTAGTGATGTAACCATTCTTTTGTGATCCCATCTAATTACATAACACCCTAGCCCTGGAATCTAGTCACAAACACCACTGTCTAGGTGCCTTCGTTTCTCAACTCAATACATAATCATAATCGCATGCGGTCTCTCCCACTTTCACTGTCCGAGCACCAAGATATTACTATTTCTCATATCATATCCTAGTTAATTTATACCAGGTCACATCTCATCATACATCAGAGTAAATATTGACGAACATGATAATCCAGAACATGGATAAACAACACAGGGATGATAAGCTAAATGGAAGGAATCAACTTACTCATAACATCAATTAAATGTTGGTACCGAGGCAAAGTTTCACATGAAATAGCAAATACTTGGCTCAATGGCCAACTCTAATAAATAAATGAACGAATAAAGTGAAGTGGGTCCCATTGCACTACAATTGATAAATAATGAGTAACTGTATTCTTACACAACCTCAATAGTGAGGTGTACCATGACTACAAAAATATTTGTTCTTTACTTGTCAATATAAGTGTCTTCAGTGATTACTTGATAAGGAGATTAGTGAGGTGAGCTCAAGTCAAAAACATTATTAAAGTACTCCTAGACATCTCGAGCATTATTAAAGTCAAAAACATCAAACATGCAATTCTTTAAATTGACATTCAAACCAAAAAGGATCTCCTCAACATTCCCTTGTGCCCAAACTCTTGGAAGTAACCCCAAAGGCTAATTCCTCATCATGAAACAACCAAAAGAGCGAGGTCTCACTCGATCCTCAGTCCCATCTTACTACCACCCTAGTAGCATCGACACCTGCCTAGGGTGGGGGAAATACCCATGATGATATTAAACTATTGCCACAATATCCATATCACCACCCTAGTACGTGGTTAAACTCTTGATCGTCTTTATTTAGTGACCACTAGCATGCACATCGATATTGTCATGATGATACATGCATACATCTGACATTGTAACACCTCGACCTTCAACTTGGTGGATTGGGCCATACGGCGGGCCAAACCATATTACTTTTACAAGTTACTCACACTTGACTTTCTATTTGCTTTTATCCCAAATCTGTTGGACTTTCAGAGTACTCAACTAAATTACATTCACTTAATTCAACAAGACATGATAATTAGAGATAAAATAAAATTTCAACTTTATTGTTGAAAAGAAGTATATAACTCTAATGTAATACAATGGAATAATCAAAATTGGGTAATACACCCTCACAATGAATTGAAAATGTTCTAAATAAAATACTCTAACATATTTCCTAAGTGATTGGCATGCATCTTCATGTTTTTCAATTCCTTGAAAAATTAAAGAGGAGGGGTGAGCACAAAGTCCAGTGGATCATTCTAAAACTAGTCAAATCATTATTTCAAATCAATAAGGCATTCACATCAAACACTTTCAAATAGTAAGTGATTCAATCAGTTTATTGTTTAATAGTTGAAAACTTAGACTAAAAGGAATCAACCTTGATGTTCTTATCAAAATACTTTACAAAAAGTGAAAGGGCGTTCCTTTATGCAAAGTTTTACTAGATTTAGGGCCTAACCCATATTTCAAGTATTTTGGGACTTCACCCATATGAACTAGGAACTAATCTAAGTTCATACATAAAGAACACCCATAGTAATCTTTGTGAATTACTGTGACATTACGTGGTTCTTATCATAATCAATCTTTCTTTTCTTGATTCAACCATGAATAGTGAAAATAAAATTCAGCATGTGAGCATGATATTTATATAACCAAAATGTCATATAGCATGCATCTTTAATCAAACAAACGTAAGCATACGAGATCAATGTATGGCATGATTTGATGACAGTAAGACATGGTATGCATGATAAATTGAAAATAAAACATGCATATGAATATCTCATTGAATTTAAAATAACAAGATAAGAGTTTTGAAATCACATCTACCTCAATGTTTTGAGATCTTAGTTGCACAAATAAGAATTTCAGTAACACCTCCACTCTCTAAGACATCTAGAATCTCAAGAATATTCAAGAACTGAAAACTTCATACTCAAGAACTCTTAAGAATTGAAAGTAGGTACCAAGAGAGACGCTAGAGAAAGCAAGAGGAATCATATCAGCTCTTGCTTTGGGATGAAGAGAATGGTGCTCATGCTTGAGTTTATATAGAGTTTTAATGGGTATGAATTGGTAAGTTTGGGCTATCTTCATTGTAGAATCCTTTCTAAAACTCTTTCTTTTTCCATTTTATTTGTTTCTTATGCATAAGAATTAGTAAGTAAAGGTATTTTAAAAGTTGCTAATACATTCGTTTTGGTTGATTTCATTTTAGCAACTTTTCTAATTCTCTGTTTTACTCGTTTTTCAAGCACATATATTAGTAAGCAATTGTTTTAGAAGTTGCTAAAATATTCTTCTGAGTTGATTTCATTTTAGAAACATTTCTAATTCTCTATTTTACTTATTTTCGAAGCATAATATTAGTATGTAATTATTTTAGAAGTTACTAATACATTCTTTTGAATTGATTTCATTTTAGAAACCTTTCTAATTCACTATTTTACTTGTTGTCCAAGCACATATATTAGTAAGTAATTATTTTAGAAGTTGCTAATATATTCTTTTGAGTTGATTTCATTTTGGTTTCTAATTTGGTTTCTTGTGCATGCATGCTCATGGCATGTTTCTAATTTCATTTTTGATCAAATGAAACTTGGTAATTCAATAATTTGAATGAAATTCTCATTTATCAATTAGGCCTCAACACAATTATACCTCAATTTTCATATAATTGTAGGGAATTAATTTATCTTTATTTATTCATATAACACTTTGGATTTATTTCTCATTTATTTATATAATGTTTTTGAATAGAACTTTATAATTTTTGTAACCCAAATATATCATTTAATTACTCTTCTAATTTGATGTTTTTATTTAAATACCAACCTTTTTATATATTTATTTGTATACTAAAATTTCTACAAACTTCCTTCAATTAATTTTATTTCTCATTTTGGCTATAATTTAAAATATACACAATTCTGTATCCCAAAAATTTCATAAATTTTCAAGGATCAATATTTATGTGTTTCATTTAATCGAATCTCGTACAAATATTTTGGGGCATTACAACCTACCCTCCTTAAAAAATAATTTCGTCCTCGAAATTTGTGTACACCCACTCAGGCGTCATTTCCTATGGTATTTCTCTATTAAAAAGCTGTGGATACTTAGCTATCATTTTACTTTCTAGCTCCCAGGTGGCATTTTCAACTCCATGATGTTTTTAGAGAACTTTAACTAAAGAAATATCTTTCATTCTCAGGTTCTGTGTCTTGTGATTGAGGATTTTAACTATCACTTCTTCATAAGTGGCATTATCTTGGATGTTCACCTCCTCCCAACAGATTATGTGAGAGGGACCAGGTTCATACTTCCTCAACATCGACACGTGGAACATCATGTTGTGTGCTATAGTCATTCGATTCGGTAGGTCTAACTTGTAGGCGCATTCTTTGATTTTTCTAAGTATCTCAAATGGATTGACGAATCTGGGTGATAGCTTCCATTTTTATCCAAACCTTTTAATCCCTTTCTGAGGACTTATTCTCAAGAACACTTTGTTTCCTACTTAGAACTCTAGGGCTCTCCTTCTTTTGTCTATATAACTCTTTTGACGACTCTGAGCCATAGTCAACCTTTACTATATCAGTTTGACTTGGTTATTCATCTCTGCGACTAAATCTGGGCAAGTAAGTACATGATCTTCAAGTTCAGCCTAATAGGTTAGTGATTTGTAGGGTCCCCATAAAAAGCTTCATATGGAGCCATCTTTATACTTGCCTGATAATTATTGTTATAGGAAAATTTCGCTAGGTGTAGATACTTACTCCAGTTTCCTTTAAAGATGAGAACACTAGACCTCAACATGTTTTCTAGTGTCTGAATGATTCTCTCAGATTGGCCATCAATTTGAGGGTGAAAAGCGGTACTCATGGTGAGTTTGGTGTCAACTACTTCTGTAGACTTTGCCAAAAATGTGAAGTGAATTGAGAGTTTTGATTAAATACTATTGTCTTGGGCACACCGTGAAGTCTTACTATTTCCTTTACATAGAGTTCTCCCAACTTACTGACTTGGTCTGTGGTCTAATTGGTAAGAAATGAGCCACTTTAGTGAGACGATCCATAATGACCCATACAGTATCCTCTCCCTTCTGGTTTCGGGGCAATCCACAAATAAAGTCCATGGCAATATTATCCCACATCCATTCAAGGATCGGGAGTGGTTGTAACATTCCAGAAGGTTTTCGGTGTTTTGCCTTTACTTGTTGATTTGTTAAGCACTTGGAGACATGCTTAGCCACGTTCCTCTTCACCAGTAGGTCTTTCTAAGATTTTGATACATATTGTCGCTGCCTGAATCATCGTATACTTGGTCTGATGGGCCTTATCCAATACGATTTGCTTACTATGTCTAGTTTGGGGTATACAAATTCTATTTCCAAGCCTTAGGGTATTTTCAACATCAAGCCTTCAAAGTCAGCATGCTTACATTGTTTGACTCCTTTTATCAGTCTTATGACCCACTTGTCTTGCTTTTGTTCATCCTTGATCTGATGCAGAAGATTTAGTTGGCAAGACATGTTGTAAAGGTAGGCCTGCTTCTTACCTAAGTTTACGCCCAAATTGAACTCCTCAATTAGTTGGTACATCTAACCCTTCTCCTCATATTGCTTATTGAACTTCCTACTCAAGGTATCGACCACTACAGTGGCCTTCCCTAGATGGTAGTATAGTTGGATGTAATACCCCAAAATCTTTATAGAGTCTTGGTAAATTTTAATAAAAATAATTCAAGCATAATAAACCTTGGAAAACCTATGAAATCATAGTTTAGGAGACGTTTGATCAATGTACAAAAGAATCAGCGAATCAGAGCAAAAACCAAAACTCTGCATAGTAACCAATTCTGGTTATCGCGGTAATGAATCAAGTTACTGTAGTAATTCGAGCTGAATACAGAAAAACCCAAAAAATAGCAATGTTTTGGTTACTGTGGTAATGCTTGTGATTACCGTGCAAATGCGACTAGAACTTAGAGAGTTAGGGTTCTAGTTATTGTTGTAATACTTTGAGTTACCGTAGCAATACATGAAATATATATGTATAAGCAGTGCACCGATAAACCCTAATCGTCATTGTAACTCTATAGTCATGAACCAACTTCCAAGAATGGATACCAGCCGCCAATAATTGAACTTCCCTCCCTTCCCTAGTTGTCGTAGACCAATTTCACTCATTCAAACCCTTTCTAATGGTTTTCAAGCTTAGATTTGTGAATAACAACATCAGCAAGGAGGGAAATTGGTTGAGGCGCCATTCCAAATCGTTTGTGCTCAGGTAAAGCACGAAACCTCACTTGGAATCATGATTTCTTATCATAGATCTACATTTCCTAAGTGTACACAAGTTTTCTTTGAAGCACAAATCATTACAGGATTGGAAATCTCGTCTCGGAGAGGAACGAGGGAGAAAAACGAATACAACCAAGGTATAATAATTTTCTTTCAATATAGAATCATTTTTAAGCTTAATATCAATGCGTTAGAATGTTAAACACTAGAGGGAATGAAAGACCGAGATGTGTGCACACAAGAGCAACATTTTCTGGAAATCGCTTGACTACCGCAGTAATACACTGTTCATGCAAAACCCTCTCTAGTTGCAACGATAACGGATTGCAGTAATGCATGTTGTCAATTTTGGCGACTGTGGTAATGTGTCCCAAGCCCTATTTTTTGAGTTTCATGCACAGATCTAAGAGGTTGCGATATTACTCTTCTCTACCATGGTACACAGAAGAAAAACATGATAGTACACACATGATATTACCTACATGCACATCAATTATTACTTAAATTAAGTGGACATGGAATCATGGTTGAAGGATACTGAATTATGATATCAAACCATTATCAGTTGAGGATTCAAATCATCGAAACAAGGATTAGAACAAGTGTAGCATATCAACAGTTGGAAGCGTAACACAACAACCCTCGAGACTTTCAATTGGACTTAACCACAAGGCTGGCTGGGTTGGTATTACATTTACAAGTACACAACTTGCATCACATTCTATTTCAGTTATCTCAAGTCTTATTGTAACACCCCAACCCCCTAGGAATAGGTTTATGGAACAGGTTTAAGCTTAACCACAAGGCAGGTTGGGTCCTATGTTACATTTACAAGTACACAACTAGCATATCAATTCCTTTGTTCTAACACTTATTGAAATCCCTCATGAATATACTCTTCATTATGCTTAATATTCAATTCAACAAGTTCAATACAAGTAGGAAAAAAATACTTCAAACTCTTTATTTATTCAAAGAAACTTACATTCTTCAATTAAATTATAAACTTGAGTACATAACTCTTTAATAAAAAATTAAAATTTAGTAGAAGTCTAAAAATCAAAACTTTGTTTCAACATGCCCTTACAATGAAATTTTCAATGCTTAAAAAAGAATCTAATATCCATAATCTTTATGGTTCATTCAATTTCCTTAAAAAATAAAAGGAATGGGGTGAGCGCATAGCCTAGTGGATCATTCATTAAATAACTAAGTTACTATTTCAAATCAATAGTACATCCAAATTCAAACACTTTCATGCATTAAGTGATTTACACAACTTTTTGGTTGTAGTTGACGCTAAAACTGAAAGAGGGTCTATTTCCTTGATGTTCTTATTTTAGATACCCCTCATTAGGGTGGAAAGACAATTCTTTTGTTACTTCCATTGGACGCCACATACTAAGTACCCTTTAGTTGCACCCCACAACTACATACTCCAAGAATGTGATAAGAACACCCATAGCATCCATACGGATCACTGTGACAGTACGTGGTTCCTATCTTCAATTTCTCATATTTAAATTCACATATTTATGAAACAAAATCAAAACATCAAATTTCAGAATTTAAACATTCAAGAAAGCATGAAACAACACATAGCATGCTTGAAACTTCAAAGTAAACCTAAGCATGACATGATATCATGAATAATTAAAAACATGAAAAACATGCTAAAATGAAATTAAAATATGATTATTCATGCTGAAACTAAAATAGAACATGCTAAAAATTAGAATTTAAACAAGCATGAACATGCTAGAAATTTAAAATAGCAAAGTAGAGGTTTAAGAAATCCCATCTACCTTAATCCGAGTTTTTTGTTGAATCTGGCAGAGGTTTCCGTTATCTTCCACTTTCAGAACTTTAAGAACTTTTAACCACCAACAAAAATCACTTCAACAACTCTCTAAAATACTGAAATAGAACTTTTCACACAAGAGAGAAAAGAGAATTGAGAAGAGGTGCCAAGAAGAAGGCAAGAACAAGCAAAGAGGGAAGTGTCAATTCTCTGCTTGGGGATGAGTTGAATGTGAGCAAGGGGAGATTTATATAGATGTTTTTGAGCACAATGGGGATGATTTGGACATCACACACAATGAGAATCTTTCCATACACAATGAGGATGTTTTGCATTGATTTGGGCAAGTGAATCTAATGGTTTGGGCAAGTGGGACAATCAATGTTTTCAATCCAAGTGTGAGCACCATATATGAGTCTTATTTAGTTTCCTAACTATGTATGAACACAAAATAAGTTTAGATTATACTCTAATCTCTCTTGGACGTCCTTTATCAATAGGGAAACATTCAAATATGTTGTGATTATTGAAATCAAATAAGTTTCTAATATGGGCACACAAAAACAAAGTTTTGGAATGTTTCTTATTTCTCTTGGATTCTCTCCCTTTTTGGCTTTACATGTAAGCATGAGATAAGTTTCTATTTTTTTATTTTTTCAAGGTGAAGAAATCTTTCTATATCTCTTTAAATCAACCACTCTCCACTAAACGTCTATCTTGGGTTTGTCACATGTGTGCCCATACACACATATAGTGTAGACGTTTTTAGGGTGGATGGATACACTTGATCATTTATCTTGGTATATGAGATCACTTGTCTTGGTTCCTAATTATGGGGAAACTTCTCATAGGTGTGGTGTACTAAATCATTTGCATTGTACATAGGATAATTTTGTATGGATTCAAATATGGAACACATCCCATGGAGCTTTGGGTAGGGTGAGGGTGCAGATGATCATGGTGTTCCACCCATGTGACTTGCACATGCTTGGGGTGACCATGATTTTATGGGTTCACAAAAATCAAATAAAAATTAATATCTCCTTATTTACAAAGAATTATGATTTATAACCTATAATTTAGAATCACATGAACCTAATGCAAATTTTAAGATATGATTTGACCTAAGGTAATTTTCCCTCAAAAACTATCCTTATTTAAGACCCATTGATATCACTAGGCAAATGAAAATTCAAATCTTTGTCAATTGTCCTAATTTTTGGATATGTCATTCATTTTGTTAGTTCATGTCATTCTGTTTCTTTTGGGTCATTTTGATCCCTCGAAGTACCCTAAATGCAAATTCTTTCCTAATTTGGATCCCCTGAAGGGTGTTTGGCAAATGAAAACCTTAATCTTGACCAATTGTTCTAATTTGTGGATATATTGTCCAATTAGTTGGTTCATGGCACATAACTTCGTTTTAGGTTGTTTTGGCTCCCTAAGGGTTACCAAATGAGACTTTTGAAAACTTGCCAAATTTTGTTCCAAAATGAGTTTAATTTCATTTTGCACCCAATTTCACTGAATTGATCTTGAGTTTCATTTAATTAAATACAGAGTTTTTAGGGTATTATACTTATTAATTCATAATGAGCACACGACCCAAACACTTTTAACTTTAATTTAATACGACTATACAAGGGAGATAAAAAAATTATTTAATCTTTATTCATTCAATAAAATAATAAAGAAATACATTCTTGAATTTCAAATAACAAAAAAGTACATAACTCAAATTAAAAACTAAATTTAGTGGAAGTCTTAATTTAAATAATCAAAATTTGGGCAACATGCCCTTACATATAAGTTTTCAAATTTAAAACCCTATCTAATTTTTAATAGTTTTCATGATTCAATTTCGTGAAAAATATGAGAGGAAGGGGTGAGCACAGAGCCTAGTGGATCATTCCATAAACAACTAAATTACTAATTCAAATCAAAAGCACATCCAAATTCAAACACTTATGAACAATTGAGCAATTCAAACATCTTTTGTTATTGTTGTCATTAAGACTAAAAGGGGTTATGATCTTTTGATGTTTTTATCAAATCACTCCACTCTTGGATGGAAAGATAATTAATCTTGTCATGTTCCATTAGAATGAGGATCTCATGTCCAAATTCCAAGTACTTTGGTTTATACCCATCCACACTCAGTAATGAGACCCATATACACTAAGTATATGTAAAGAACACTCATAGCATCACTTAGATTACTATGACAGTACATGGTTCATAAACTTCAAACTCTTGAACTCACATATTCATTAATCTAGAATCAAAATAATAAAATTAAGAATAAAATATTCAAAAAGCATGAAAACAATACATAGCATGTTTTATAATTCAAATCACACCTAAGCATGGAAACTAGGCAAGGCATGGTATCATGAATACTTAAAACATGCATTCATGATAAACAAAATTTAAATCATGATTAAACATGTTGAAAACTGAAATTAGATGTGCTAAACTAAAAATAAAAGATGCATGAACATGCTAGAAACTCAAATAAGCAAAGTAGAAGGGTAGGAAATCCCATCCATCTTATGAAGCATTTTCTCAAAATTTTAGTAAAGTTTCCTTTCTTCAACACACCTATCACCCAAAGACAACTCCAGAACACTCAATTAAACACCAAAGCACTTAAGAATGCTTCAAGATCACTCAAGAACAAAAGGGTTGCAAAGAAGAGGGCTCAAATAAGCTAAGAGGGAAGTGTCAACTCTTGCTTTGGGATGAAGAAGTGTGCACAAGGGGGGTTTATTTAGATTTTCAAGAGGTTAGGGAAGACGTCTTGAGTAGCTAGGGCAGCTTACAAGTTGAACATCTTTCCATAAGCCAAAGGGGGCGGTTTGCATAGAATAGGGCAAGCAAGCACATAGTTTGGGCAATTGGAATTAGGGTTTCTTATTTTCACAAGATGTGATCCTTATTTGAATCCTTATCTATGAGTGAGTACAAAAGGGATTTAGAATGTGCCTAATCTGATTTGGTATGTCCTCAATGGTGGGATTTTGTGAGCAAGAATCTTCCCTAATTAATTCCTTTGCTTGGGCACCACACATGTATCAAATAGAAACAATTCTCTTTTAGCTTCAAAATGTGTGTACACCCTAGGGTCTATGGTTTTAGTTTGCTTCCACTATTTGGGTGCATGAATTAGCAAGTAAATGAAATCTAGACGTTAGTAAGAAAGCTTCTAATCTTGGTTCCATTAGGGTTGGCACACCACAAAGGGTATTTTAGCCCAATTGCATGTGAATCTCCTTGATTTGGTGTTTTGGTGTGATCATGGAAACCTTCCATTTCTGATTTTGAGCTTTGATGTGCACAAGATCACATCTCAAGGGTGGCCACTAGGGTTTGTATTTAGGCTCAATTCATGTTTTATAAACTTCTCATTAGGTGCACACAGACACACACAAGGATGGCTAGGGTTTTGTGCACACACATGAGGCATCTTAGGTGTATGTAACATAGGTGCATGTGATCATTTTTGCTTGGTGTATGAAATCACTCTTCATGGTTTCTAAATACTGTGGAACGTCTCATGTATGTGGGTAGGGTATGAGTGTATGTGATCATGGCATCATCACTCATGTGACTTGCACATGCTTAGGGGTGATTACACACTTTTGGGTTCACATGAATATAAAATAAAATTCATACTTTTCATTGGGCTAGGATTTTAGTACTTTTGGGTTCACATAAATTTAATAAAAATTCATATCTTTTAATTGGCTAGGTTTTTTCTCATTTTCTTTAGTAATTTAGATTCCTTTGAAGCATACCAAGTAAATGAACTCTTAATAATGTAAATGAAATGAACTTTGGGTGCCTAAACCACTTGAGGTGTTCACTTCATTTTATTTCATTTCATTTTGTTCCTTTTTCTTAAATTCCACTCCCCTGAAAGGTTTTTGAGTAAATTTGGACTTGCTAATTAATTCTAGAATTGGATTGGACGTCATTTATCAACTCATTTCATTTAGTACTTGAATTCTTTAGTATTATTTTGGTTCGAATATTGAAAATGATTGTGTGATTATTGTTAATTCTTTTTTAGAAGCATGCTAAGAATGTGTGTGATTCTTATGAATGCTTGTTTGTCTTTTATGTTAGCTTATAACATGCCATACCTTGTACAAATGTTCAATACAGTTTAGAATCTATGCCATGCATGCCATGTGATGACTATTATATGTGATGTGACCATAAGCATGATGAAATGTTTATTTTATATCTTTTGCCATGTATATTAGACATTGAGTTCATGAAATGCTTGTGGTTACTAAAATAAGACTATAAAGAGAATTAACCACGTATCGACACGCTGATGCAGATACTGTGGCACTAGTCCAGCATCATCTTGGGTATTCCTAGCCCTAGGCGGGTCTTTGTTTGAAATGAGACTGAGAGTCTAAGTGAGACTTCACTCTCTAGTTTGATGATCGAATGAGACATTAATACTGGGATAGGGTTTTGGAGTGTGTAACAGGACTTGGGTATTACATTGAGTACTTCAAGCCTAAGTTGGAATGCTGAGGGTAAACTCCTTTCGGTCTTAATGTTAACTTAAACAATTAAATTGTCAAAACGCCCAATGCTTTATTAATACTTGCATGTCTATATTTTGACTATTATATTACTCAAGATGTTTTGGTGTAAGATATACTGAGTTCTTGAGCTCATCCCCACTAATCTATTTTACAAGTAACCACTGAAGATAGTTGCTCGCAGGCAAGTAATTGGCTTCCATTGGAGTTGTGTGATACAATCCATTATTGGGGTTGTATAGTAGTAGGAGTTTACTTTTGCTTAGGGTTGTAGGATAAGGGACCCACATTTCATTTATATTTGGTCGTATTGTTTATTGACTTTGGCCATGGGGCTAAGCATTTGGTTATTGATTCATTTTGAACTCAGACTACAGAGTTGGAGTATTTTTATTTTAGCTTTTATGAGTTTAATCATCATATGATCAACTTTAGTTAACATGCCATTCCCATGTTTAATTTTGCATAAGGTTTATTGTTTATGTTTTCGCACTCTGATTATGCATTGGGATGGTGTGAGAAAGGAAAGGAACACAAAAGTAACGCTCCCAGTATTCGGATATCAATGGCAGGAGTGACCGCACCTTGTGATTGATTTCGTCTAGAGGTGAGAGACGAACACGCCTAGTCAGCGACGCATGTGATGGTCTTCGGGGACCAAAGTGTTACATTGGAAATCATAATCCTTAAGGAACTCCATCTATCTTCGTTGCTTGAGGTTTAACTCTTTCTGGATGTAGATGTACTTCAAACTCTTATGATCTAAAAATAGATCGAACTTCTCACCATAAAAATAGTGCCTCTAGATCTTCAGGGTGAACACGATGGCTACTAAATCTAAGTCATGAGTTAGGTAGTTCTACTCATGGATCTTCAATTGTCATGAGGCATGTATAACAACCTTTCCATCTTGCATCAAGACCGCTCCCAATCTATTCTGTGAAGCATTCATATACAAAACATAAGTAACACCATTGGTAGGGAGTGATTAAGATAGGGGCTCTCGTTCCATGTGACTTAACTCCTTTTCTAGTCAACATGGTCGTGGGTTCTACTAACTTGGAGAAGTCTTGGATGAATCTTCTGTAGTATTCAGCTAGGCTAAAGAAGCTCCTGATCTTTGTTTGTCTCCAATCCATGACAACTTCCACATTCTCTAAATCTATAGAGATTCCTTTCTCTTATATTACGTGGCTAAGGAACTTGAACATCTTCATCCATAATTCCCACCTGCTGAATTTGGCATACAATTGGTGTCTTTTAAGGGTCTCCAACACTATTCTCAAGTGTCCTAAATGTTCAGCTTTTGACTTAGAGTAAATCAGGATGTCCTCCATGAAGACCACCACAAACTGGTTGAGGTATTGTCTAAACATTCTATTCATCAAATTGATGAATGCTGCTGGGGCATTGGTTAAACCAAATGGCATCACGGTGAACTCGAAGTGTCCATGTTGTTTCTTGAAGGCCATCTTGTGTATGTCTGACTCTCAAATTCTCAATTGGTGATATCAATACCTAGGATCAATCATTGAGAAATGAGTGGTTCCTCTCAATTGATCAAATAGGTCATCGATCCTTGGTAGATGATACTTGTTCTTTCTAATTTCTAGATTTAGTTTTCGGTAGTCGACACGTAGTTTCATGGACCCATCTTTTTTCTTCATGATAAACACTAAAGCTCCCCATAGTGATTTACTTGACTTGATGAATCCTTTTTCTCAGAGCTCATCTACTTGAGTCTTTAACTCGATCAGCTCTACTGGTGCCATCTTGTAGGGACGTATGGTTATGGGGTTGGTTCCAAGGTGAAGTTTAATCTAGAACTCTACTTCTTTAGTAGGTGGTAGTTTGTGTAAGTCATCTTGAAATACATTTTCGTACTCACTAACAACTCCTAAGTCTTCGATTCCTCTTTGTTCTACAAGGTTTTCCTCATGAAGTTTCTCAAACTCATCTTTCTGCTTCAGGTAGTCCAACATGGCTATCATTGGGCTTCTCGGTAATTTTTACATATCACTGTTTATTCTATAGGTTTTTCTCGAAGGTAAGTTTATGGTTACTCTCCTCTTAAGACAATCTATCTGAGCTTAATACTGGTCTAATGTAATACCTTAAAAACTCCATACCAAATGAAACGAAATTCAAGGTCTATTTAGTAAAATTTTGGTGTGAAATAAAATCAAGCTTGTTTAGGGCTAAATCTGGCAAGTTCTAAAATGCTTAATTAGTAACCTTTGAAAATTCAAAATCACTTGAAATGAAGCAAAGTGACTTGAACCGGCCAATTGAACCACATATACAAAAACTAGCTCAATTGGTCAAGATTAGGGCTCTCATTTTGCCAAAACATCTTCAAGAGTTTAAATTAGGAAAGAAATGAATTTTAGGGTACTTCAAGGATTCGAAATGACCCAAAATTCTATGCGATGGCATAAACTAACAAGACACATGACATATCCAAAAATCAAGATAATTGGCCAAGATTTGGGTAAAGTGCCTTCAATGGGCTCTAAATAAGGAAGACTTCTAAAGAAAAACGCCTTGGGCCAAACTATACCTTAAAATTTGCGTCTTGATCATGTAGTTCCAAAACTATAGGTTATACACCTAAATTCCTTGTAAATGAAAAAATATTTAGATTTTAAAAATTCATGTGAACCCATGAAGGCATGGTCACCCAAAGCATGTGCAAGTCACATGGGTGGAACACCATGATTTTATGCACCCACACCCTACCTAATCACGTCTTCCCTAATTTGAACACATGTAAAATGATTTTATGCACCACATTTATGATTTAGTACACTCGCAAGAGGTGTCACCTAAAGAAATCCATAAAAGGATGATCCTATGTACACCATGTAGTGATCACGTGCACCTCGTTGCCAATTAAGCAAAAACTAGCCCACATGTGTGTATGTGTGAGTTTGCACATGTGACAATCCTTATTAAAATATTCTAGAACAAGAAAGACACTCTCTGATCTCTCCCTAGCCGTCACCTTTAAATGATAAAAATTAATACAGAAAGTGTATATGTAGTGATCTTGTGTACACATGGTGCCAAGATTGAGGGATTCTCTCCAAGAATGCCCAAATTTGATTCTAGCTTAAAAGGGAGAGTTTGTGCAAGATTTGAAAATCAAAGTGTGATATGATGTCTTTCATGCTTTGATAGCTTGCTCACTACTAGCTGGATGTCCCAAGAGAACATAGAAACCTTGCCTTATTGGACATTTGTGATGAACAAGCAAGAGAACAAAAAAGGAAAGCAATAAGAGAAGATTTATTTTCTTAAGAGGACATCCAAGACCAATTTAGGAGGCTTCTAGAATGATTTGATTCTCTGAAATTTAATTAGTAATATCCTAAGGAATATTCCTTTGAACCTTGAGAAAATTGGCAAGTTTGGTGATCCTTGCACATAATTGCCTTTTTCTCTATTTAAGTGTTTGGAAACTTGCCCAAACATTGAGAGTTGCCCTAGCTACCCAAAGAACTACCCATAGACGTCCCTTAGTGTTTTTGAAAACTATAAATATCCCTTGTAGTGCTCATAAATCATTCATTCCAAAGAACACGAGAAAACGTCCCTAGTGTTTTCTCTTCTTCTCCTTTTTCTTCTTCTTCTTGTCATTTCTTTGTATGCTTTAGAGGAGAGTTCTAGTTCTAGTATTTTCTGAGATATTTGGAGTGATATTTCTAGAGTTTGAAGAGCCAAAGCTTAAGGGAACCTTTGTTGAAATTGTTGGAGAAAAACGTCTTGAGGTGGAAGTTGCCTTCTTAAACCTTTTTCATATTTAAGCTATTAGTATGTCCATTTTGATCGATTTGTTTTTCTGAAAATTTTAAATATTTAGTTTTAGTTTTCTATTCCCATTCATGCAATTTTTTAGATTCATAAATGTTTAAGATCATGCCTATTTTTATGTTCATTCATGTTAGTATCTTGTTTAGGGATGAGTTCCAAGTTTTGGTGCATGATTTTGAATGATGAATGAGTTGTTTCATGTGTTCTTAAATTCTGAAATTTATTTTCTAGTTTATTGTATGATCAAAAATATTATTATTATTTCTTGAACATGAGATCTTAGATGAGAAAAATAGTGATACAAACCATGTACCATCATAGTTGTTTAACACTATGGGTGTTCTCTTCTTATGATTAGTTTATGATGTTTATAATACCTAAGTGATTGGTTGGTGGGTTTGAATTCCTAAGTCCAAAGTCCAATAAAATAGACTAAGAAAGTCATATTTCACTCTAAGGAGTCACACAGTTAGGAACATCAAGGGTTGAACAACTTTTTTGGTCTAAATTACAACTTATACAATCTAAATGCTCGAAACAGCCTAATTCTTGAAAGTGGTTAAAATATGTATCTGTTAATGGCTTGAATATGAGGATAGTTGTTTAAGATCCACTGAGCTTTGTACTCACCCTTCCTTTAACATTTTTCAGGAATTTGAACGTGTGAAGAAGAATGTGGGACGCCTCCTTTTTAGTGTCCTTTTATCTTGAAATTGTCTATGTAGGGCATGTTTGCCCACTTATGTCTTTAATTCCACTGTAAACATTTTTATGTACTCTTCTCTATGATTAAATAAAGAGTATGAATTTTCTTTTACCTCTTATAATGTAGCCTTGTACATTTTTTTAAGGCATGGGATATCGGGATTAGAAAGTTAAGTGTGTGTCGCTTGTAAAATAATACTGGCCCGACCTGCCAACTTATTAAGTTCATTGTCTATATCGGTAAGTCTGTTAACTAAATGGTTAAGTCCAATTAAGAACACGAGGGTCGGGGTGTTACAAAGATGGTATCAGAGTTCAATCAATAGATGCACTAGGCAAGAATTAGTAAGTTACTCTGATACCAAAAGTTTTATCAGAGCCTAGGCATTAGTTGCTGGGCCAAATTAGAAAGTTTCCTCTAATACCAAAGGTGGTATCGGAGCTTAGGTTTTAAGTGCCCTTGTAACGCCCCAATCCCCGTATCCTTTAAGCAGTCTACATTGCCACCGTTCTCTTGACAGTGGACTTAACAAAACGGCGGGTCAGGCTGATGCTACATTACAAGTGACACACACTTGTTCCTTTCCTTTTAATATCTCATGACTTTGTATAATATTCAAGAATATAAAATTTTTAATAAAATCAAGGCAAATTAAAAGAGATAAAAAAATTCAAATTATTTTATTTATAATAAAAATTGAAAGTACTAAACTCTTTAAAAAAGAACTAATTGTTATAGCGGAAGACTTCAAAATACTTTTCAATAGAAAAACATAAAAACTTTGGGCAACATGTCCTAAAAATTCAAAAAAATATAATACTGTAGACACTTTCTAAGAAACTATCTATATTCAACTACTCCATGAGTTTATAATCCTAAAAATAAGACAGGAAGGAGTGAACACATAACCTAGTGGATCCTTTTCGAAGAACTATCTTTCATATTCAAACTCATAACACAATCATAATTCAAACACTTGCAATCATTAAGCATTTCAAACAACAATTTGTTTAAGTCGAGTTTCAGACCAAAAAGGCCTTTAATCCCTTGATATTCTTAACTAAGTAAATAGGGCCCACTCGGCATCAACCCGTTAGTGGCACGTGTCGGCATCAACCCATTGCACATGGTGACCCACCAGTGGTACACGACCCTCAAGTACTTAGGTCTGAAAACCATATGATTTAACTCATATGAAAAGAACATCCATAGTGTCGCCTTGACCACTATGATGGTAAGTGGTTATTATCACCATCGTCTTTGATTAATTCTCATATCATGATCTCATAAAATAAACTTCAGAATATGAAGTCAAAATAAAATTCAAAATATACATAGTCAATTCATGATACACTCATAAAACATGCATCATACTTTAATTTAAAAGCCTAAGCATGATACTAACATGGCATGGATGATATGATTGCTCAAACATCTTTGAATTCAGTGAAAAACACACAACAATGAGCATGCTATGAATTCAAATAAGAACAGAAGGGTGTTCTAGAAATCACTTCCACCTTGTAACGTTTTCTTTCGAAATTTCGGCAGCAATTTCCCCCACGTACTAATGCCAATAAAGATCGTCCAATTTAATTCCCCAATTCGAGAGAAGAACTTCTCACACACAAAAGAAGGGAAAGATGGGAAAAGGTGCTAAGAAGAAGGCTTAGAGAAAACAAGAGGAGAATTCAACTCTTATTTTTTTGGAATGAATGAAATTGAGAGCTTAGGGGGGTTTATATAGGTTTTCAAAGGGAGAAAATTAGAAAGTATTATGTTTTTCTTTGAATAAAACACCCTAATTCTCCCTAATTTCGTACTTTCTAATTTTTGGAGCAAAATGAGTATTTTTTGGATTTTAGAAATATTTTTTTGAATTTAGAAACTATTTTTTTGAAATTTTCATATTAGATTTCTTATTTTTTGTTATTTTTCGGTAATTTTCGTTTAATTTTTTGGATCCGTTAATTTCAGCCGTCAGATTAACTTCAGATCGATCAACAAAAAAAATTGAACCTTTGATCTTAGCCATTGGATTTTCCTCGAGCGCATCAACGATCGTGATCAATCCAAAACAGCTTCGATCTGGACTGTTAGATGATTCTCTAGCGCATCAACAACTCGTGATTTAATCATCATAGCTTTGATTTGAACCGTTCGATGATCCTCGAGCGTAGCACTGTTCGTGATCTCTCAATGCGGCTTCGATCTCGATCGTCAGATGATCCTTGATCACGGTGTGCAGATCTAATTTCGCGATCAACGAACTTGCTTCTGGTTGCACGATCATCCTTGAGTTACGTACGCGGATCTCAGGCCATTTGATCTTGATGATTTGGTGTGCTTGTGCGTACATGCGAATCTGATCTTGGCCGTCGGATCGTGAGATCAGATTCCAGATCTACGGTTCGCAGTATTTTGAGTTTATTTTTTATTTTTCAATCGAATTTCTTGCTTTCTTTTCGAATTTTTTTCCAAATCTCGATCCCAATTGACTTTGTAATCCTGTTTTCATCAAAAATTGCACATATCCATGTATTTTTGGCTATGATGTCCCATTTTATGCATTATAATCATATTTTTTCTTCCAAAAATTCCTTAAATTGGTTTTTATTCCTCATTTGGGTAACTAGGACTTGCTAAAATTCTCATTCGTCAATTTTGTATAATTTTCTAAGTAAAAATTCAATTTTCATATAAAATTTTTGAGATGTTACAGCCCTAGGCTAGAATTAGAAAGTCAATCCATTAGTTGATTGATAAGAATTCGAAACCCTAATTGAGTGTTAGTCATTTTGATTCCCCTACCTTCTATTTTGAAATTGAAAAACGTTTTTAGAAAATGTTTTCAAAAAGGAAATAAATATTTTTGAAATGTTTTTTTGGTTACAAAGACTACAAGTTGAGCTAATAGTTGATAAGCCTTGTCCTGAGTAAAGTTAAACATTGAAAGGGAGGTGAGTTATCTTGCCCTAGAAAGCACGGTTGCTAAGTAAACTTCGGTCTCGTCGTCTAATTTGGAGGTTGTACCACCAGCTTATATGAATAGTCGGAGTTGAAGAACACCCTTACTTTCTATAGAAGAAAATTAGAAGGTTGAAAAACTAGGGCAAGAAAAAATTTGAAGATGCCAAAGGTGGTATCCTGGCTAGACAAAGGTTGTGAGTCAACCAGATCAAACCATAGGTTTAGATAATAGACCTTAGATAGAAATGGGTGTAGCCATGAGTGGCACAGTGGATCAAAAACATAAATCTCTAGGACATGACTAGAAACAAACATTGTGTGAAAATAGAAAATTGCTTGATCAGGGCACGAGACCGAGAAGCTTTTATATCTTTTAGTTTTTATGTAGTATGGGATGCATAGGAATTCGAGGGCATGGAGGAAGCCTGGATTCAAAGAATAATGGGCCATGTATGATGAATAATCGATAGCTGTGGAAGAACGGGTTTCTCTATGTTCACTTGGATGGGGTAGTTGGGTATAGTTGGCTTAGGAACCATAGTTATTGAACAATTCGCAAAATTGTTTGGGTGAAAACTTAAGTGGAAGGGGTAGAGTGGGATGGGGCACTTGAACTTGGAAGCTTAGGTGGAAGCTTGGAACTTTGTTGTGTTAACTTGACTGTATGATTGTTTGAAGAGCATGCTGTAATGTTTACTTGTTTTGAAACCAAATCGTGTGCCGATGGATGAAAAGAACCTAGAAGAAAAACCTTTAGGCCATTGAATGAATCGAGAACCTAGAAACATAAACTTAGAGTCATCAAAGTACGAATGTTCACCGAATACTGATGATTTGCTCAATTTATAGCAAATGGCTGGAACCAGAAGGCACCCTATCCTATCAGCCACCTTGGATGAGATTGAGCAAGGAGAACGAGGATTACTAGTTGGAATTGAAGCTAGCTGGAGGCAATGATAACTAAGATGTCTCGATGATTACTGGACCAACTGATGTGGGCTTTACCACAAATGATCCCTCAGGCGACACCACAACCGCAAGTACTTAAACCTATTCCGATTCCACCACCAGCACTGGTATTACAAGAATGTCAGAGGAACCACGAGGAGCAAGACGAAGCGAAATAGACAAAGCTCCTGATTGATCTACAAAAGCTTAAACTTCCAACTTTTGATAGAACCGAGACCTGCATCCAGGCCAACTACTAGTACCAAGAGATGGAAGAACTGTTGAACGTACTGAAGGTGACAGGCCCACGACGAGTGGCATTAGCCACATACCTTTTCATGGGACCAACTTGAGGATAGTGGAGAATGATGCAGTTGGACCCCAATACTGAGATTGAAACAATGAGTTGGGAGGAGTTCGAAGAGCGCTTCTACGAAAAGTTTTTTCCTGAAGCAACCCTTCAAAAGCTTCAGGATGACTTTGTCAAGCTCAATCAAAGAGATCTGACTATGACGAAGTACGGGAGGAAGTTCACAGAGTTAGCCAAGTTCTCTCCAGATATGATTTGGAGGAAAAAGATAAAGGCTATTAGGTTTGTGTATGGTCTCAAGATTGAGATTCGAAAGGTGCTTATGGCATTGGACCTCCGAACCGACAAGGAAGTAGTAGAAAGGGTTCTGATTTTAGAGCAAGAACTCAATCGAGAACAAAGGTTGAGGGGAATAAATAAGTGGGCTGGGAATGAGAAGGACCAAGAAGGGGTCCATGATAAAAACAAGAATGGTAAGGCCCCACAAAGACAGGGACAGAATAAAGAAGAGTCAAGGGAGTAGGCAAAGAGGTTGGGGTTGTGTTACCAATGCAGATAGATGGGCCATCTTGCTAGAGACTGCTCGACTACACCAACCTAGGCTCCCCAGTAGCAGCAACCACAGAATGCTCAGGGAAGAGATCATCTTCAAGCCATACCTCAAAACTAGAATCCCAATCAAGGGCAAAACCAGGGTTGTGGTCAGAACCAGGCCAAAGTGTTTGCAGTTGAGGCCTAGGCAGACTAGGTCTCTACAGTAGAAGGTACGTTCATATTGTTTAATGTTGTTGTAAGATTGTTATTTGATTCAGATGCCTCAAAATCTTTTATCTCCGAACAACTAATTGATAGGTTACAACTTGTGATGAAACCATTGCTTGTAACTTTGAATGTGTCCACACCGATAGGGACCACTGTGACTTCAAAAAGAATGTGTAGCCATGATCTAAGGTTCGGGGACAAACTTTTAACAGTTGACCAATACACCCTACCTTTTTATGGCTATGATGTAATCCTGTGTATAGATTGGTTAGACTAGTATCAAGCCCAGATAGATTGTCCTAAGAAATAGGTAACCATAACCCTATCTTCTGGGGAAACCTTCAAAATCAACGGGGATATGCGAAAACTACTAAGGAGTCAGACCCTAGCCCTATTGAACTGCCTGAAGTAGACGAATGAGTTCAAGGGACTCATTGAAGAAGAACCAATTAACTTGAATAGAATACAAGACCTAGCCATGGTTGATGGGTATGAAGATGTGTTCCCAGACGAATTACCCAGACTACCACCAACTAGGGAGTTAAAGTTCAAAATTGAACTTTGACTTGGAACCCACCCTATAGCCATACCTTCGTATAGATTGGTGCCAGTGGAAGTAGTTGAGTTAAAGAATCAACTAGACGAGATCAAGGAGAAAGGGTTCATCAGGCCAAGTAAATCACCATGGGGAGCTCCAGTATTATTCGCAAGAAAGAAAGATGGTTCCATGAGACTATGTGTTGATTATCAGAAGCTAAACCAAGCAATAGTGAAGAATAAGTATCCGTTGCCTAAGATTGATGACCTACTAGATCAATTATGAGGAGACACTCATTTCTCTAAGATTGATCTTAGGTCGAGTTAGCATTAGTTGAGGATCAGGGAGTTAGATATCCATAAGATAGCCTTTGGAACCAGATATAAACACTTTGAGTTCACTGTTATGCCCTTTGGTTTAACCAATGCCCTGGCGGCTTTCATGGATTTGATGAATCAAGTGTTTAGATAATACCTTGACTAGTTTGTGGTGGTATTCGTGGATGACATCCTGATCTACTCCATGTATGAGGTCGAACATTTAGAGCACCTGAGGATTGTGTTGGAGACCCTAAGGAAAAGCCACCTATATGCTAAGTATATCAAGTGCAAGTTCTAGACGAAGGCGGTCAAGTTTCTGGGTCATGTTGCATCAATAGAAGGCATTACTGTAGACATAGAAAAGGTAGAAGCAGTCATATACTAGAAGTAGCCCAAAACCATGACAGAAATTAGAAGCTTCTTGGGATTTGTTGGCTACTATAGAAGGTTCATCCAATACTTCTCCAAGTTGGCAGGACTTATGACCAAGTTAACTAGAAAGGGAGTCAAGTTTGAATGGGATGAAAAGTGTGAACAAGCATTCTAAGAATTGAAGAAGAGGTTGACTACGTACCATGTGTTAACCACTCCAACACCTGGTGTCACTTATACCCTTTATACTGATGCCTTGCTGAGTGGATTGGCCATAGTCTTAATGCAGAAAAACAAGCCATCTCTTATGTTTCAAGAGAAATGAAGGTCCATGAGAGAAATTATCCTACTCACGACCTAGAATTAGTAGCCATAATGTTCGCCTTGAAGATATGGAGACATTACCTTTATGGTGAAAGTTTTGACCTATTTTCAGATCACAAGAGTCTGAAATATATCTACACACAGAAGGAGTTAAACCTCAGGCAACGAAAATGGATGGAGTTTCTTAAAAATTATGACTTCCAATTACACTACCATCTAGGGAAGGCCAATGTAGTGGCCGATGCCTTGAGTAGGAAGGTCCACAAACATGAAGAGAAAAAGGGCCAGATGTATCAGCTGGTTGATGACTTTAGGATGGGAGTGACCCTTAATGAGAAGGAAGCCTACCTCTACCACATGTCTTGCCAACCAGACCTTATACAACAGATTAGGAAGGAACAGAGACAAGACAAGTGGCTCACTAGATTGA
The DNA here is from genome assembly GCA_030144865.1 of Tinospora cordifolia. Lineage (NCBI taxonomy): Eukaryota > Viridiplantae > Streptophyta > Magnoliopsida > Ranunculales > Menispermaceae > Tinospora > Tinospora cordifolia. The sequence goes on from JAJIYU010003963.1 coordinate 25,157, forward strand.
TGGAAGGTGTTAAACAAGGCAGACATCCTAATTTTAGGATAGACACTGAGAATACCCTACGACTCGGGGTGAGGATCTGTGTACCTTAAAATGGGCGAAGTAAGAAAACATCATGGATAAAGCTCATCAAACCAGATGTATGATGCATCTAGGTGGAGACAAGATGTACCAAATGTAATACCCCAAAAAATTTGTCAAATAATTAAAGATAAATAAGTTTAAGGAAATTAAATGAAATAAGTCAAGTGAAAATTAATTTCAAAGATTTTAAGAAATTTTGGGTGCAAATGGTGGGTTGGCA
>JAJIYU010003964.1:0-25472 GCA_030144865.1 Tinospora cordifolia
CAACTTGGACTTGATGATGTCAATCGCCCCTAGGTGGACGTGAAAGCCAACCTTTGCAGAATAATAGTCTTCAGGTTTGACAATAGGTCTATAAACCTACATAAAACATAATAAATTATATTATAATCTGTGTTAAATCATTATACAACAAACAGGTGTATACATAATCTGTATTAAATCATTTTCGCCACAATCAGGTGTATATAGGTCTTTATTGTAAATGAAATGTATATAAATATATATCATAATACAAATCATTAACCATTATGTCATGATTTTTCTCATTTGTAATCAACATAACCAATCTGTGTACAGGAAATATATACCAAAATACACAAAATATACCGTCTATGACAGGAAATATAACCAATATGTGTACAGGAAATATAATCAATCTGTGTACAATAATTATACACCAACATACACAAAATATATCAAAATATACGCAAATATACCAAAATATAAACAAATATACCAAAGTATGCAAAATATACCAAAATATACATAGATATACAAAAATATACCAAAATATACACAGATATACCTTCTCATCGACGTTTGTCTTCTCTTTCTTTTCATCTCCATGTTCAAAATAGCAGCTTTTATTCTTCTTTGCCTTTTGAGAAGTTGAAGAGGATGAGATTCTATTCGCATCTTCATGGACTAGAGCTTCGATGATACGTAACGCAAATTCTCTCTTGGATTTTTTACTTCTCTTGGTGTATGTAATATACGAATCCATTGAGCTGATTTCAACATTTGTAAGCGAAAAACAATGATTTGCAGAGAAAAAAAATGATGAGAACAAAATATTTCCAATGAACATACCACGAAACAATGATTTGCTGAGGAAAAAATTGATTTGCAGAGCAGACGAAGAGTAGACGAAGACGAAGAGCAGACGAAGACGAAGAACAGACGAAGATGAAGAACAGACGAAGATCTAGGGCACGAGCGCAATGAAAAAGACAATAGTGAATGAGAAATCACTTACAAACCTAAGATACAGGGTTTTGTATATAGTAAGTTATGGAAATTTGGCGCGCATTTTAATATATCGGTAGTTATGAAAATAATATAAGAATAATGATATAACTGATATACCATAACTTAAACAAAATATTTTTGATAATATTTTTAAATAATCAACATTTTATGTAATTTCCACAAGACATAATCCACAATCCGCACGTGGATTTTTTTTTTTTTTGGTTTTTCAAAAAATATCATTCTTTATACAAAAATAACAATAAACATTACAAGCATACCATACAAGTAAAAAAGAATGTATAACTAATGAAAACTTAATATTAAAAATATCATATTTCATAAACAATGATTTATATATTATATGAATATTTATTATCTATTATACAAATATAAAAAGTGTACAACTATTTTAAAAAACTTCATTTTATGCTAAATTGCATCACAAATATTTGTATTCAAACAACAGTTATAATCATCTTTTGGTGTATCAAGTATCTATAGAAAAAAATAAAGAGAGGAAAAAAAAACTTTAATTCCAAATAGTTTATTATACAATCCACATCATTAACTTTACCATTCACATCATCAACTCATTAAACTTGCACTTACAATTCTACAAGTTTATTAAACTATACTGTATGAATCTTACAATCACATCAATTCATTAAGTATATTAATTATAGTATTTAATTTATAAAATATCTATTATTCATATTATTTGAATTATTTTTATTTTAAAATAATTTCACTTTTGTTTTAACTTAATATATTTTTGTTTTTTTATAAATTAAAAAATATACTTATTTTAATATACATATGTGTGTGTGTTATACTATATATTATACTACAAAAAAATTAAAGCATGCAAGCATTTAATGCGCTGCAGATTTTAAAAATAAAAAAGGGACATTGAGTGCTTCCCTCAATGCCTATTTTGCCACATAGACGTCCCATAAGGAGATGTCTAATGTATACGATGCTAACCATTGTAAACACTCTTAGCTACCATGAAAGTTACGATGACTTTTTACTTTGCCTTCATCTTATTCATTGCCTTCTTCTTCTCCTTCACCTTCTTTTTGGTGATAACCTCTACCCAAACCCTTTTCAATCGTCGTCGCACGCAAAGAAACCGTGACTCAAAAATCGCGTTACAACAACATTGGCACCATCTCCATTCCCACTCGCACAGTTGTTGTACCATCTCCTTCACAAGTCTATCACGCCAATTTGCGGGTTCTCCTTCGCAAGTCTATCATGCCAATTTGCGAGTTCTCCTCGGCATGTCCGAGCCTAAGCTTCAAGAACTAACCATTGAGTTTAGCTAGGTAAGTCAAAAAAGCTACCATGGAAAATGGCTTCATAATCTTTTGTACAAGAACAAGGTGAGAGAGATTCAGAATTTTCATCAATGTAAGTTTTAATCATCTCCTTCATTGTATTTGTTGCGGAAACCAAGCGACAGTGGGGCAGCCTTCTCTTCCCTTTCGTATTGGGCTAAAAGCCTAGGACTATACCTTATCTTCTTTGATCTTGTTGTGCTTCTTTACCTTCTCACCGTTACTCACATTATGAAAAAGAAAAAGAGCAACGACACCCGAAAGTCATTATTTAATATTTGTTGAAATATGTTACTTAAGAAAAGATTGAAATTTCAGCATATATTTTTTATAATAATTTTTAAAAATGACATGTTCTGTAATTTTCTCTATTATTGGACCCACCCCTTCCCACCCAATTTAATAAAACAAAATGACCAAACTACCTATCTATAAAGTCATTAACGTATATCCATCATTCTCACTTAAAAATCCTCTATAAATCTTATATCTCCTCTCCTTATTTTCATTCTCAATATTTAACAAGTTTCTTTTCATTATAATCATACCTTGGAGCTATTACATTCATCTTTTGTTTATAATTTAGAGGATTTCAAATTATTTTGCAGTACAATTTAAAGAAAAGAAAACATGGCATAGAACATGCAACAAATAGTAGACCTATTGTGACCCTTTTTCAGATGACATCATGATCAGTGCAGAATTCTCAAACATGTAAAAATACTGACATTCCAAAAACTTTGTAAGTCTTCCTAATCACAAACAATATAAAAAAAACAAATATTCTTCTATAATCAACTGTCTATTAATATAACATCCATAATTTGCTTTGATAGTACTTTCATAAGGCAATACGTATATCCACATTTCAAAATACCATAGTCTAGCTAATTATTATATTTTAACAACATATCCTAAGTTTCAAAAGAAGAAAACTATTAACTATTACTTCAACGTCTTCCTTTTTCCTTTCTTGTCAAAACCTAGAGAAATTAATGGAGAATAGTGTGAGCAAACAACATGTCGGGACCCCTTCCCTAGGAAGAAGGACGAACCGACTGGCATAGTATTATGACAAACCCATTCCTAAACTAAGCTTGCCCAAAACATTGTTAAGCCTCTTCACAACACCATATATATAACTTTATCAGAGTAATCTTAATAAATGCAGAAACAACTAGAACAAATAAGTACAGTAAATTTTTTTTTGATATAAAAGTTAATTATATATACAGTGTCCTAAATGTAGCAGTAGCGGAACGCCTAAGTCAAAATGTTTACAATATTTTCCTCACTTCCTATACATTATACTAACTCTCAAAATAGTAAACCACGTGAGAAAACCTACCGAGGTAAACGTGGTGCTTTTCACGCAATGACCACCTTCTTCCCCTTATCCACAGAAGAAGAACATGAAATGTTAGAGTAGTAAGCCAATTTTGTCCACAACGGCTTAGTGAGTAATGTAACCTAATCTATAACTTAGAAAAAAAATTCTAGAAAAGCAATGTTATGTATGAATGCACAATAATAATAATGCGAATGAATGCAACAGTTAATGAATACTAAATCCACTATGCAGTTGTGCACCTTCCATTTTGAAACCAGTTTTAATGTAGAAAACATATAAATTCACTCGAGCAGGAGAAACCTGACGGTTAGGTGTATAGGTGACGACCCCAATTTGGGCCCACAGAACCCCTCTAAGGGCACTCTATGCTAGGTGGTCACTAAATAATCTAGGGGAGCCTCAATTGATAGACCTGGCCCAACCGCACCCTCGAATGCGACAACCACTCGTCCTCAATACTCTACCACATTCAATACCCTAACTCGCACCCGGATCTCGATATTTGGTGCACATTTTCATTTAAATCACATTTAAAGATTGCAAATGCATTTTAATATGTAAGAACATTTCATTTATGATAGAATAACAAGTTAAGTGATAAATTAGAAAACACTACTTACCAGGATGCTCAGCTACCGGTGCTCCTCTAGTAACCGGTCGCGTCCCGCTGATGTTTGATCCTGCATGATCAACTTAGTTTCTTAATATCTACATAGAACTTGGCTCAAATTCTAACTTTATGGTCTTTGGTTAATCAAAGGATTGACTTGGTCAACTATAGTCAACTCTATCTAAACCTAACCCTCGCCGGCCTGTCAAATCGATAAGGTCAACGTGGTTAACAAGGTTAATTAAGCCTTTATATTGACTCAAAATATTACAAATATGTATTTTCGACATGTGTCCTACCTTTGGTACACAATAACCGACCACGTTTATAAATTTGGTGGTTCAATACATAAATATTATTTCCTATGTTATATATTTCCCTAATAAATATTTCATAATCCTATGCAAGTATTATATAACATTTTTTTCCGTTATTAATCATTATTTTTATCCTATATACATTTTTTTTATCTTTATTAATTAATCCTCAAATCACATAAACGTGAATTTAATATGTCTATTGACCTCCAAAAATCCTAATTTCAATGTCATTAAGTTCAGAATTTCATTCTGGACATTTTAGTACCCACCGACTAAAATTCTAGTATTAATGGTATACTCCCTATATGTTAACTTCTAACTACCATATAATTTTCTATGGTCAACGAGGGTACAAATAATATACATATCTGTATTCTACTCGTAAATTTGAACAAAATGATATATATATATATATATTGTATAGTTTCATTCCTAGGGAAAATATGCCCTAATTTTTGGGTCGCGTAGTAAACTAATGCCTTGTATTGAAAATTACACTATGAAAACTGTAAATCACAATTTCTATAATAATTCTGAATTGAAAAGAGGTAAAAAATGGTGTACCCGAAATGTCAGATTTTCAAAGTGCGCGACTCCTCTTCTTTTTCCGCTTTTCCTTTTCTTTTTTTTTCTTTTTCTTTTCTTTTTCCTTTTTCTCTCTTTTTTCTCTCCTCTTTTTCTCCCTCTTTTTTTTTTTTGGATTTTCGGAAGGAATGAGATGAGCAAGAAATGAATGTTTGGGAGGAATATTTATAAGTGTTGGGAGAATGAGATTAGGGTGGGTCTCATTGCATTAACAACATGATAACTATCTTCCTTGTCTCCTTATCTCATGAGTCATCAATATAATAATTTATTTTTCTAATTAGTTTTTTTTTTTCTTTTATCCAACCAAGATGCTTTATCTCTTATTATTTTATTTAATTATTTCTTTTATTTTTTTTCATTATCCACCCACCTCACTATTATCATGCAAATGCATACATAATTATATATAGATAATATCATTTCATCTTATCCCTCCAACTCACCCATTATCTACTTATTTTCTTACATTTATCTAACCAAACCCTTATATTTATCTAATCATTTATTAATTTACTTAATTTTTTCCATTTCCAACAATAATTCTTTATCCAATATTTTTATTTATTCAATTATTTTTATTGCTATTCCGAACCAGGCAATCATTCCTCAATTAAATAAATATACACCTAGTCATTTATTTGCTTCATACATTAATATATATATATATATATATATATAATCGTCATCACCATATATATTTCTATATCTCAATATATATACATCTAAAAATTTTATTATTATTTATTTTAATACCTACATTAATTAATTTTATTTCTAAAATCACATATTTTCATTTTAATACCCATATTAAATTATACAATACCCGTAAAATTATGTATTTTTATTTATAATTTATTAATTAATATATCAAAATATATGTTGAGCTCATTGACTTAATTTCTTAAAAATACGGGTCATTACACAACAAGCTCAATAAATAATCTAACTTATGGTATTGCATAGTCATCGTATACATGAAAATATGAAAGTCAAACAAATTTTGAAATTACGAGCAAATGGAATAAAAATAACATGCATACATTATCTAATGTATGAACATGCATCCAGTTTTAATAATATGCAAAAACTTTAAAAATATAAATCAACTTCCTCTTTCTAGATAACAAAATGAATCTACTCCTCGTGTGCACAAATAAAGAGTGTATAGACCTCTAATTATTCATTTGATATCATATTCATTTCTATATTTTTCATCTTATGCTAATAATGCAGAAACTAAGATTATCATAATGGTTAATCTTATAAGTCTTTTCCCTTAGACTAGGATCTATACAAATGTCAACATGTCAATAACCTACTTAGGTATGTCAATTGACATACTCCAACGAATCAAAATCATTTCATAAAAATCAAATAGACATGCAATGTAGTATATCATTATATTTAATAAAAATCAGAAGTTTTGATATAAATACCAATATTACACATAATACAAAAAGTAAAGATTACTCACTAAAATTACCATTTAACTAGTTTCTACCATCCAATCGAAATTTAGTCTCCAATGCCCAATATGATCCTATAACAAAATCATTCTGTATGTACTAAATCAAATTTAACTCATTTATTATTATTGTACAAATCATCTCCAACGTACTTAATCAAATTTAACTCATTTATTATTATTTTACAAATCATCTCCAACGTACTTATTTCTTATATTTAATCCAATATATGCATTTGACTTCATGTATTGGTGCACATTAATCCAGATATTCTCAATAAACTTCAAGATTATTTTTCTGCTCATATAAAATATTTTCAAAGTAGAATATATATAAAAAAAATAGGATTTTCAATTATATTTTTATTATTTTTTCCAAATTCTTATAAATAACCCAAATTGGTTAATTACTTACCAAAATTCATAAATTTGATATCAATGAGTACAAATTTTTGTTCTATATATTTCTCTGAGATTCAATTAAAATTTTATTACGGTTTAGCATATTCAAAAGTTTTTCTTTAAGTTATTCAACTTTGGATATTTATATCGGTGTTTATAAGATATATAAATATAAACTAATCACATATTTGCGATCAACATGTCACCACGAGTGTATTGACATAATTTTTACTCAGTTTTACTTAACATTGGGCAATTCCCTAATTTCGAGTACTACTATATAACACTATTTATAATAAATATTATACCCTTAGGATTGTAGTTCGTAACTTATATAATTTTTTATAATGAGAATAAGGAAAAATAATTTACTTACGCATCAAATTGGTTGCAAAACGTCAGATTTTCTCTTTTTTCGTTTGTTTCTCCCAGTGTGGTTCTTCGCTCATGAAAGAGTGAAGGAAATTTCTCCACCAATGATAGCTACATATATGTATACTAACCACAAGCCAATAAGCTTTGGTCTCTTATTTTATTAACTAACATCCAAGTTCACCATATCATTCTTTTTTTCATTTTTTTTCCTTTTTAATTTTATATATACATATTACCCCATCTCACAAGCAACGCCCCACTTGTAACACCCCGCCTCCCATGCCCAAGCGCATGTCATTCGACGGTATCTTTCTTCGATAATTTTGGGCCACCCGAGAGGTAGGCTCGTATTACATTAGCCTTTTTCTTTTCTAAGTCCCGAATTCATGAAACTTTCTGTGTACATTGACTTATGCACCATACATATATTCCATTAATATAACAACGATGCAACGAAATAAAATTTCTAATATTATTAATAAATGCAAAATCCAAAGTACATAAGCTTTGATTATTACAGCGGAATAACAAAATTTGAATTAAATAAACTTGAGTCAACGCACCCTACAATTAATTAAAACCCTAAGTAAAATAATCTAAGAGCTCCAATATAACCTTGCCAATTAATTTCTTAAAATATTAAGAGAAGGGTGAACTAAAAAGCCTAGTGAATCATCTCAAATATTTAAATTATTATTTCGACAAAATAAAACATGCATAAAAACTACTTTTCAAAAAATTAAATGATTCAAGTAGTAAATTATTTCAGTTGTCATTAAAAACCAAAATGATGCCCCCCAGCATTTCTAATATCTAGGAAAATAGCTACTATATTGAAACTTAGACCCACAGAGTTGAGCTAGGATCAACTTTAAACCCTCTATTACTTTATAGCTCCTGATTGGAATGATCAAGAGGAACATCCGCCCCATTGCCGGTACGTGGTTAAGATCTTTATTTAATCTTATATTAAATGAAAAAAATTATGTAAATATTTCAATAGTATTTAAACATACAAGCATGGAAATAATACATCATAGATTATGCGCCATTATAAACCTAAGCATGTATGCAAAATTAAATCAAAACATCCAAGCAAGCCTTATTTGAATCAAAATAATAAACTAAAAAGAAGGAATCATTTCGCCTCAAGATCGCTTCCTTCTAAACCTTTTTCAGATCTTTTCTCCTTGCTTGCACTAGATTTATGTAGCACTTTGTTGCTACTACTCTGCTGGTTGTTTAGAACAACTCAAGAAAGAAAAAAAAATACTAGATACCAAGAAGGAGGCAAATAGAGAGCAAGAGGGGTCTTATCAGCTCTTGTTCTAGAATGAATAAAATGAGAGGGGGGAAGTAGTTTACATAGGGTCTTCTGAGGGTAGATTCGTAATTTTTGGATATTTTTTAAATAGAAAAATTTTTATTTTTTATTGGTTTTGACTGGCTCCCCAGAGTCATAATGCATTTTAGGGTTTTTTTTTCTAGAGTTTTTGTGTATTTTTCGTGTATTTACTTCCTTTTTTTCATAATTTTTCTTTTTTTTTTTTTGGTTTTTTGGCCCTGTTTTTTTCTCGACTACACGATTTCGACGAATTTGCCAAATTTGTGGGCAATTTTTTATTTTCTTATATATATATATATATATATATATATATATATATATATATCCCTATACAATTTACATTCTATTGTATATATTTATACATATTATAATATATATATATACTCATATAATATTTGCATATTAATACACATACTTAATATACATTTATACCTATCTAATATCTAATATTTGCATCAAATATTTAACACATACCTATGTATATATATTTTTATTTCTTTATATTATTCATTTATGGATACCAAAATTTCTCAATTAATTTCATTTGTTTTATACTTTAGAGTATACACAATCTATATCGAAAAATGTTATAAATTTCTAAAAGTCGAATTGTTTTATTTAATTTAGTTCATCAAATTTCGTACAAATCTTCGGGGTATTACACCAATATAAAGTAATATGACATATTACTATTATACCCATTATACACCATCTATTAAATTAATTTTTATACTACGAATACTTTTACATATGTATATTTTTTGTATTAACATTATTCCTTCTATTTTTATTTTTATTGTAACGCCCCTCAAATTCAATTTTAAATGTTTGTGTATTTTGGTAAAAAATAAAAATAATTAATAAATGTATTTTGCATAAAGAAATGAAGTGCTAGGAAAAATTGTTATCTAAGGGTAGATATTGTTTGAAAAAAAAATAACTCAAGTTATATATATATATATATATATATATATATATATATATAATTGATGAAAATTGGTGGCAGCAACTTAAGTGGCGTCCAACTTAATTGGTGTGCATCAAGGGAAGAGGGGTGATGTCACACCCCGACATCACAGCTCGGCGCGTGTGCCCGCCAGAGCATTGGGACGTGTGATTTCATTCTTTTTTCATTTCTGTTCTGTCAAGTCAAATAATTTCTTTTTTTTTGTTCATTTCAAAACAAAACAATCTCTTTCACGAAATTCATTATCAAATAAACTGTCAATATGTTTTCAAATAGCATTCAAAATTATATCACCGAAATTTCATAGGAAATAATACTGAAAATCAAAGTACCTGCAGAAGTTTTCAAATCTCAAAACATTCGTTTGAAATCATTAAATGCATCACTATTCATTCATAATATTTCAAACCATGAAATATTTGTTCAACATATAACATAAACAAAATAATAGGCTCACAGGCCAAAGTTTCAAACAGTGTTTCGTAATATAAAACAATCTTATTTACACAAAATGATAGGCAACATTCCCATGATCAAAATAAATAAAAACGGAAATAGAGTTTAAAATAAAACAACTCTCTGAAAACTCTCCACCAGTCTCCAGGATCCCACCAGTCCTCACTGAGCACCAGGCCCATGAGTACCTGTAAGATGAAAATGGAGTGAGCTCGAAAGCCCAGTGGATCTCTCCTACACATCACTAGCATTATACAGACCAACATACAAAACACGCATATGTTTTCATTACATTAGGACGTTTCAATCACTTAATTGGTTATTTCTGTCGGTCTGTTTGAACATTGTCAAGAATCAACCGAAAGAGTGAACCACCCTCGGTATCCCCTTGTGGTCCTGGACACAATCAGGTGTGACATATTTATTAAATAGAAGTCTACCTCTGGAACCACGATCCATGAAGATATAGAAATCATATAGAAACTACTATGATCTCCCAAATTAGAGGATCACATAGCCCAGTTTGGGAATACCCACGATGACGCCCTGGCTACACCCTGACCATAATCTAAATGATGCACTAACGGACCATCCATCGCCCTGGTATGTGGAGTTTTTAATAAACCATTAATCTTCTTTAGTTTTCTAAGCAAAGCTTTCAAACCATACAACATAACATGTACTAACCTATGCAAATTTAAACATATAAATCATTCAATAGACATTTAAGTAATCCATAATTCTAGAAAGCACATAACTGGACATTATGATGTCATGGCAACCATTCCAATCTGTTCACAAATTCCTAGCATGATACTAAGTACAGGAATGTAAACAATCATCATGTTTCATATCCTAAGCCCGCATAATACTAATGAGCAAGGAAGTCCTACAAACTTGTATATGTTGGACGAACCCTTGCGCCGTTCCTCAACACTCACCACTCATCAAATCTGAAATCAATATTTACATATTCAATCCTCTAAATCTCCAAAACCCTCAAACTACATCAATAACCATCATAGATATCCAATCTAGATCATTCATCCAAACAAAGGGTTTATCCCAAAAATTTGAATTTCTCATTTCACTACATCAGCATACAAAACTACATTCATTTCCTTCTAAATTAAAAAATAGAACATATTTAAAACTGTTCACTATTTCAAAATATGAGTGGATCGAGTTTTATTACCTATTAACGGATTTGCACCTTCGAAAACCCTCCAAATAGGTGAAATTCTTCTGGATCTGTCAAAAACTGCAAATGAACAATCAAAACTTCCAGAATTTAGTCTAAAATTATTAATTTATTGATTTAAAAGGAAGATCTGAGCTCAATTTGCTCCGGATCATCTCGTGCATCAAAACCCCCAAATCACTAATCAACTTTGAAATTTTGATATTGTTAGCCTATGAAAAATGATTTGAATGAATTTAAGGCTTCAGAACCTTACCTTAGATACTTAGAATTGGTCTAAATCTGATTTGGATCGTTTTGACTATCTCCGAGCAAAAATCAGATCTCCGATTACCAAAATCGGATGCCCCAAAACATGATTTGTAATTCTGCTTTTCTGGTTGGTTTTCTCTGTTTTACGATTAAAAATGGGATGAATAGTAACCGTATGAACAATACTTGCAGATGAACAGTACCTATGGTTACTGTTTATAGAGGAAATTTTTGTTAAATTTTCCTTTTTTTTTCCAAAATCAATTAAAAAAGGCCCCCATAAGTATCATTTTTGTTTTCTGATTTTTTTTCCTACTTCAACCAATGTGATTTATTTTATTTTTTAATAAATATTATAATAAACATTTAAATCTTTTTTCAAACATTTTTATATTTATTTAGTATTTTTAAAAATTCATTTTTGATGTGTACATGTTAAAACATTTAAGGTTATTTTTAATTTTATTTTTTTAGATTATTATTATTATTTTTTTTACACCAATCAGAATAAACATCAAAATATTTATTTTCACGTATCTATATAGTTATAAAACATGGTTTTATCATTTTATTTTTCTTGATTAATTTATTTCGCAATTCTATTATCAACGTGTTCATATTAAAAATTTACGGGTCATGACAGGTGGCATATAGGATGCAGGTAGCAACATCTTGATCTACAAGGTAAACCAACAACAACCAGCACGAGTTTTATTTTTTCTAAATAATACAAAAAAAAATAAATTAATTTTAAAATATCCAACTTTCCAATTTTATACCACATATACCATACCTTTTAATAGTAAACTGTCACGTATGCGTCCACTTGTCTTTTTTTTAATTTTCACGTACAAAGGCATTTTCTCGTGGGACTACTTACAAAAAATTTAAATTGTCTTGCACGAATCCCCAAAAACGGTGGAATAATTTTTTGAGCCCTAGATCAAAATTTGGATGCATTACTCTTTTTTAAAGTTTTCAGTGAAAACTCATTAACGTGAAACTTGTTTCTGTTCACTGCGGGAAATCCGGGAGGGGTTTTCATGTGGAACCATTTCCAACAAGTGCTAATTTCCTTCAATAATGGAATAATTTTTTGACCTCCGGATCAAAATGTAACAGCTCGCCTTCCTAGCCCCATCATCCTCGTCATCTGACGCTATAATTTTCTTTGATCAATAATCTTGGGCCGCCCGGGAGACGGACCCGTGCTACGTTATCCTTTTTTCCTTTCTAATAATTTATGGCAATATAAATAAAATAAACCCTTTACTTATATATTCTAAAATTCAGAGTACATGATCTATTACAATGGAAAATAAATTCAGAACTGAAATAAATAATTCGGCTTGGGCCCACGTCCCCTACAATGAGATAAATAAACAAAAAAAGAATTTTTAATAAATTATCTTCACGTCGGCTGATAAATTAATTTCTTGAAATATAAAAAAAATGAAGGGGTGACCTAAAAAGCCCAGTGAATCATTCCATCTATTTAATTCATTATTCCAACCAAATACTATAAGCATATCAAACACCTTAAGGGATTTAATTGATTCAAACAATATATTATTTCCATTGTGATTTAGACTTAACGAAAATAACTTCTGTGCTCCAGATTTAGGGAGAGAGATTAATGCTAAAACTCAAACCCTTTTCTAGTAGGATCATTCCTGAAACTCATTTCGCTTTGGTGTCAATCTTGACAACCAGTTCAAAAGTCCAATTTTGCATGGAACAATGAATGTCCGTCCCCGTACCGGTACGTGGTTGAAATCTTATTTAATCTTATTGTTGTGTATAGTAGCAATATAAATAAATATTTCAACAGTATTTAAACATACCAACAATATAACGTCATAAATCAACAAAAACAAAGATTTTCGATTTTTGATGTAGAAAATCGTACGAGATGCAACTACAGAGCATACTCTCTCAAAAAGGAAGGACGACTTTCGATTTCTGATGTGGAAGGTCGTATAAGACGCAATTATAAAGCATACTATCTCAGTCATAAGCAATATAATAATTTAAAAACATAAATTAAACTAAGCACACATGTAACACCCGTAACTTTGTGATCGTGCCACGTCGTGAGTGAACAGGAGATGAATAATAATAAATGAATTAAAAATTATGTACAGTATAAAATAGACATAGACTATGCTTAAGAGTAAATAAATCATTTCATAGTCACTCGCGCTCGCACGAAGATGTGAGTGATGCGAAAATGAAATATATCATTTGATCGAGAGAAAAAAAATCTAATTACAAAATAATAATATGATAAAACTACATGCCATGTTTTATAGATATATATAGATAGTCGAAATAATTATTTAATTAGTAACCATAATAAAAATAACATGGTAACATATATACAATTATAATAAGATCTATACATTAAAATGATTGGCATATATATATATGCATATAGAAAAGAGATTACAATATACATCTCATTGTAAGCCTATTATAAGGTTTTAAATATACCCATTAATATGATTAGAGAAAAGAATGGAAATAAAAATAAATAAACTTATAAAATGAGGCATATGTATATGTATGTATAGATGATCGAGTGTGTGGGGTGACAACAAGAAGTGGATGGTAAATTGGCTTCTTCCGGAAGATTGAGATGGGATAAACACGGGTGGTAGACTGGCATGCAGGGGAAGAGAAAGGAAGAAGCTGGAAAGAAGGAGAACAAGAGCAACCCGAATTTTCTGGTTGTTGCAGCCGGTGCTCTGTTGTGGGACGTTGGACTAAGAACAAAGCGAACAGGGAGCTGAACAGAGGAAGGAAGACGACGGCCTGGCTGGTTTTACAGTCACGTTACAGTTGCTGCTGCTGTAAGACAAAGAACGGAGAGAAGCTGCTGCTGCTGCTAGCTAGTGGTGCAGTTGTCATGAAACACAAAAACAGAGGGATGGAAGACGATTAGAACAACTATACTCTGGTGCCGTCGTGGCTGCTGCAACTGCAGAATGAAGAAGAAGAACCATGGCTGCTGCTGCAACCGAGCATGGAGGGATGACAAACAGAAAATACAGAACGGAGGAGCTGGCTGCGGCTAACTGAGTTGGTGTTGCTGCCATTGTAGCTACCGAATGAGAAGGAATTGGGACGTCGTGCTGTTGGTGGACAAAAACAGAGCAAAGAAGCAGAACAGAGCCACGATGCTCTGTTTGGTTGTGCTGCTGCTACCCAAGCGTTGCGGTTTCTGTTGCAGAATGGTGACACATCCGATGGGGTTCGGCCGGCTGTTAGAAAACAGGGGAGAATTGTGTTCTGTGGTGGCTGGTGAATCATAGACCGAGAAGGAAGAACAGAAGCTGAAAATCTGATGGTTGCTGCACGAACAGGGGAGTTACTTCCATGGTGGCCGAATGGACAAGAACGAAGCGGAAGCTGTTGGTTGCTGTTGGTCTGGTGCATTGAACCGAATGAAGAAGAAGAAATGAAAACAAAGGAAGAGGATGTTTTGATTTTCTGGTCTGTGTGGTTTAAGTTATGATTTCGGGTTGAGTTAATGAAGAATGAAGAAGGGGATTGAGTTGATCTGTGCATTTGTGCTTGCTAGACCGTGATTTGTGTTATTGGATAGTGACTTGAGCTGGCTGGACGAAGAGGAGAAAACCCAGAAATTTCCAGATTTGAATGTATTGCTGTTATGGTTGTATTTGGGACCGATTGGATAGAGGTTGTGCATGTGGGTTTGGATTTGGGAATGAACGTAAAGAATGAAATGGAGCTTATCGATGGAGATTTTGCAATTCTGGTCTCGAATGCCTCTAGAGCATCTGTCGATGATCTGAAATTCAACTCGAATGGTTCAGCTTTGAACCCTGGAGCTTTCCAACAGCATGTTTGGCGTGATCCTAATCTGATGGCTCAATTGCTTCAAAATGATCCTGAACTAGCACAACCCATTCTTGGAAATGATGTAAATAAACTACAAAGTGTTTTGCAAGAACGTCATCAACAAAGATTTGAAATGCGACGAAGACGACAAGCGACGCTCAGTTACCAATACGAATCAGAGAGGTATATTTTGGACCCCTAAATTTCTGATGGTTCGAAATCAATTATCTTCTTAAATGTTAGATGCATGGAATAAAGATTAGAAATTGAACTCTTAATAGTGAAAATATGCATTTAAAACTTTGTTTAATTTTTTTATGCACGAACTATCGTTTGAATCTATGGGAAGTTTAATAATTTAGAAATCCAAATTAAAAGATTTCACTAATATAATCCTAAAATTAATTAGAGACAAAATTTTATATAGTAAATTATTTAGAAGTCTTATTTTATTCGTAATTAATTTAATTATAGTATGAATAGAGTTAATTAAATCGTGAGAACTCGAAAATTTGGAAATCATCAAATCGATTAAGAAAGAATTTTAAGATGAAATAATTTTATTTTGGAACTCACAACATTAAGAAATTTATAATTTAGATTTAATATCTGAAGATGAATAATTTACTATTAAAAAGAATAACTTAGGGATGTTTAAGTGATAAAATAATATTGTAAATCTTAGTTCAAATACTAAATCTAAAAATCTTATTTTAAGTGAAATAAGATTTATGAAACATAAATTATTTATTTTGTTTTTGAAACCCAAATTAAGTTTACTATTTTTAAATAAATTGTTCGATACTAAATAAATTGTTCACAGATGAATAAGCCTTAGAAGTTTAGGAATTTATTATAAAAGTTTTAATTTTAGATCACGAAATTCTAAGGGCTTAAAGATCGTTTTAGCTTGACTATATGAAATTCTAGAATTTAGAATTAACTCGAAAATAGTTCAAGTTGATATTTATACTTCACAATTAATTAGAAAATAAATTAAGCTTTAGAATAATATTATTAAGTGGTAAATTTTAGGTTTGTACATCTTATAGTAGGAGATTACTCGAAGGAAAGCAAGGTCACCCTGAAGATCGAGGAAATCAGGTGGGCGTGACTTCCTTGCTCATTTGTATTATATGGATTTAAGATTCAAAGCATTTGATTGAATAGTTCTAGGTTATTATAATTTTACTAGGAAATTGATTGAAATTGTTTGACTTCTTTGAATGATGTGTGATGTGTGATGTGTGATGAACTATTTAATTCACGCATAATTAGTTATGACATGATCTCGCATTTACATTTACTCAATTATGGCATGCATGACATGGCAAATGTGTATCTAGATTCCATTGTTTCTTTATGCACCTTATCATGTGAACTTGCAAGTATAGTCGGATTATATGTTCTAATGAAATTGTATGATGATTGATGTGATTGAGATCGTTTGTAAAACAAAAAATATAAAACGATGATTTATTAAGAATCCACGTACTGGTGCGATTGACGAGCCGCAAGGTGGATCGTAGGTATTCCCACCCTGAGCTGCCTGCGACAGCTCGAAGTCTTTGGGAGACAGTACGAGTCTAGATAAGTATCCTCGCTTGGACTGTGATACTGAGATATGATTGATTTTAGATGGTACCACCTGAGGCCTCTATGATTATGATTGAATTAGATCACAGGGAATACCAAGAGACATCTCAACCTTCTTCCGGTTTTGACTTCGACCAAAATTAAATGATTGTTTGAACGCCTAATGTTTTGGATTGAGTCTGTATAATGCATGTGATGTGTAGGATCAATCTACTGAGCTTTTGAGCTCACTCCCATTTCTATCTTTCAGGTACAAATGGACTTAGAATACTGTAGCCTACGTCAGAAGACTCGCACTTTGATTGGACACCTCATGGGGAGGTCGTCCGGAATAGGTTACTTGAAAGTTAAATTTTATGTATTTTACTGAGTTGTTTTAATGTAATCACATTGGGTTTAACTTAGCCATTTTATCTTTAAATGACCTTATTTGTTTAATGATTTTCAGTTTGAATGAATAATTTTAAGGATTTCTGCTGCATTATCGATGATTTGTATTGGTTAATCTAGCGAACATTTTGAGGAGCATTTTTGATGTTTCATTTTGATAAACAATTACCCAGATATTGAATTAAGAACAGATATTGATGAAGTTAATTTTGAAGAAAAAGATTTGAACAGAACGAAATTTTCTAGTAGCACATTGTTTTCAGTCGGGCGACGATCCACATGTGACGTAACATCTGAACGGAGGTCCGGTCAAAAATTGGGGTGTTACAACACAAGCAAGCATTATTTAAATTAAAATAATAAATTAAAAGAAAGAGAAAGAATTTTACCTCGAGATCGCTTCCTAAATCTGTGTAGCTCTTCGTTGCTACTACTTCGCAAGCTATTTAAAATAGCTCAAGAAAAAAAAAGGACTGAGAGTGCCAAGAAGGAGGCAGAAATAAAGTAAGAAGAAGTATTATTCTTGTTCTTGTTGGGATGAATGAAATGAGGGGGAGAGGGGGTTTATATAGGGTCCCCGAGGATTAGTTTCGTAAAATTTTACTTTTCTATTGTAGAAAATTTTCTTTTTTACTCGGTTGGGGCGACTAGGGGTTTAGGGTTAGAGATTAGGGTTTTTTGTATTTCTTTCAAATTTTTTTGTATTTTTTTTGAAGTTTTTTGCATTTTTTTTTGTATTTTAGTATAATAAATTTTTTTTTAACATATGGTGCGCATGGGCTGTGGGCGAATTCGCCCGCGGCCTAGCGCGCCCGGGTCCATGGGCGCACAAGCCCAAGGCCCATGCGCCAAATTTGATCTTTTTTTTTCTTTTATATACATATATATATATATACATATATACACACAAAACTAATCGGGGTATTACACAAAATTTGGATGCTTCACTCCTTTTTTTAGTTTTAAGTGAACTCATTAACGTGAAACTTTTTTTTTTCTGTTCAATACGAGCGATCTGGGAGAGATTTTCAGCAAGTTTTAATTGTCTCCTATGAACCCCCAGGAGTGACGAAATAATTTTTTGATGACCGGATCAAAATTTGGATGCATCACTCTTTTTTAAGTTTTCGGTGAACAATCATTAACTTGAAACATGTTTTTGTTCACTGCGGGCAATCTGGGAGGGATTTTCTCACGGAACTACTTTCAACAAGTTTTAATTGCCTCCCACGAACTTCTGAAAGCAACGAAATCATTTTTTGACCCCTAGGATCAAAATTTGGATGCGTTACTCCTTTTTCAAGTGATCCAGCAAATCTTTTAGATCATTAAGGCTGTGATTTGAGATGCTCTAACCAGACTATGCATAAATAAGGACAAAGATCTGATTCCAGTTATCCTTAGAATTCAAAAAAAGGGTGCTCCTCCAAGTGCCACTTGGAAAGGATGCATAGTAAGTTGATGACATAAAGTAGGAAATCAAATACAAAAGGATTTTTTTTTCTAGCCTAAAGGCGAGGTTAAACCAAGGTTAAAAATATTCTTTGTTCTAAAGTTAAAGTTTAAGGCAAATTTGAAGTTTTGAACACACATTTGAAAAACCAGTTTACAATATTTCATAAGAAGCAACGCTATTCAATCTCTTAGTAGCTCTAGCTCAATTTGTGAATCATGCAGATTTTTTTAACTAAGTCCAACCATGCCCATATCCAAGCACATGGTTTCAATTTAATTACGAGTAAAACACAAAAGATTTATCTACAATTTAAAGGTCTCATTTACATAAGAACAATTGATAAAATCGAAGTCCATGTATTACTTCATAAACTAGCAAGTGAAAACATCATAATCATCAAATTAAATCATTTTATGTATCTTCAATGTATGTTTACATAATGGATTTTCTTAGGAAGCAAAGTAACATGTTATTTTGTAATACCCTAAAAACTCTATATTTAATTAAATGAAATTCAAGATCAATTCAGTGAAATTGGGCGCAAAATGAAACGGGGCTCATTTCGGAGCTAAATTTAGCATGTTTCCAAAAAATCTCATTTGGTGATCCTTAAGGACCCAAAGCAACCTGAAACGAAGTAAGGTGACATGAACCAAATAATTGGACAACATATCCAAAAATTAAAACAATTGGTCAAGGTTAGGGTTTTCATTTGTCAAGCACTGTTCAAGAGGTCTAAATCAGGAAAGAATTGGCATTTAAGGTACTTCAGAGAATCGAAATGACCCAAAACAAAATGGAATGACATGAACTAACAAAATGAATGATATATCCAAAAATCAGGACAATTGGCAAAGTTTTGAATTTTTATTTGCGTAGTAATCTTAGTGGGTCTTAAATAAGGAAAGTTTTTTTAGGGAAAATCACATTGGGCCAAACTATAACTTAAAATTTGCATTAGGTTCATATGATTCCAAAACTATACGTTATAAATCATAATTCCTTGTAAATAAGGAGATATTAATTTTTATTTTTAATTAAAGAGTTATGTACTCAAGTTTATGATTTAATTTAAGAATGTAAGTTGCTTTATTTCATTTGAATAAATAAAGAGTTTGAAGTATTCTTTTTTCTACTTATATTGCATTTGTTGAATTGAATATTAAGCACAATGAAAAGTGTATTAATGAAGGATTTCAATAAGTATTAGAACAAAGAAATTGAGATGCAAGTTGTGTACTTGTAAATGTAACATAGGACCCAACTCGCCTTGTGGTTGATCTTAAACCTGTTTTTAGGGAGTTAGAGTGTTACAAAGGTGGTATTAGAGTCTAGGCATTAGTTGCTGGGCCAAAATTAGAAAGTTTTCTCTGATATCAAGGGTGGTCTCAGAGCCTAGGCTTTAGGTGCCTTGGGCTAGAATTAGAAAGTCAATCAGTGGTTGTTTGACTAGAATTAGAAACTCTAACTAGGGTTTCACTTTGAATTGAATGAAATATTAGAATGCCCTACCTTCTATTTCAAAATTAAAACTATTTTGGAAACTATTTTCAAAAAAGGACGACGTGTTTTGAAAGATTTTGTTTGGATACAAAGACTATAAGGTGAGCTGATAGTGGGTAAGCCTTGTCCTGAGTAAAGTTAAACATTGAAAGGGAGGTGGGTTATTCTGCCCAAGAAAGCACGGTTGTTAAGTAGACTTTGGTCTCGCTGTCCTATTTGGAGGTTGTCCCACCAGCTTGTACGCGTAGTCTGAGTTGAAAAATACCTTTACTTTCTACAAAAGAAAGTTAGAGGTGGAAATTAGAACAAGAAATTGACTAGAAGTCGAAAAGGATGTCAAAAATGGTGTCTTAACTAGACAGAAGGTTGTGAGTCAACAAAATTGAAATCTTGGGTTTAGGGGAATGACCTTAGGTAGAAACATGGGTGGACCAGTGGATTAAAAACATAAAACTTTAGGACATAGGTTAGAGACTAAAACTTGTGTGAAAATAGAAAATTGTTTGATCAGGACAAGAGATCGAGAAGCTTCTATATCTTTCGATTTTTATGTAGTATGGGATGCATAAGAATTCGGGGGTATGGAGGAAGACTGGACTCGAAGAATGATCGACCATGTGTGGTGAATGATCGATAACTTTGGAACAACGGGTTTCTCTATGCTTGGCTGCTATGGGACAATTGGGTATAGTGGGCTCGAGAACCTAAGTTATTGAGCAATTTGCAAAATTGTTTGGGTGTGGCTCTATTCTGGGTGAAAGTCTAAGTGGAAGGGGTAGAATGATATGTGACACTTGAACTTGAAAGCTTAGATAGAAGCTTGAAACTTTGTAGTGCTAGCGTGAACTGTTTGATTGTATGATGGCGTGATATGCATGCTTTACTATTTGTTTGCTTTGAGACCAAATCCTATACCCATGCATGAAAAGAACCTAGAAGAAAAACTTAAGGCACTGAATCTAGAGTGATGATAGTGCATACGCTTGATGAAACAAACACTGACGTTCAAAAGATAAATTGTGAAGAGTTCAAGGAGATCTTCTGCGTAAAGTTATGTTTGACGACTACCCTTAGAAAGCTACAGGAAAACTCTGTGTGACTCAATCAGAGGGATCTCACCTTGACTGAGTACAAGAAGAAATTTACTGAGTTAGCCAAGTTCTCTCAAGAACTAATCTGGTTTGAGAGGATGAAGGCTAATAGGTTTACTCAGGGTCTCAAGATCGAGATTTGCAAAGTGGTTATGACTTTGGGCTTAAAGACATATAGGGATGTAACACCCCAATTTTCAACCGGACCTCCGTTCACGTTTTGTCTCACATGTGGATCGTCGCCCGTTAAAAATTGGAATGCTACTTAAAATTATCTTTCTGTCCAAATCTTTTTCTTTAAAATTAAGCTCATAAAATTTTCTTCTCAAGTCAAAGTCTAGATAGATATTCTATACAAAATAGAAGATCAAGATAATTTTTCAATACATTCACCGGATTTCTCAAGATAAATCATGAATAATGCAACGAAATAACTTTAAAAATTATTATTAAAACTAAAATTGTTAAATAAGAAAAGTCATTTAAAGATAAAATAAACTAAAATTAAAACCAACGTAAATACATTAAAACAATCCAGTAAAATACATAAAACATGACCTCCAAGTCTCTTATCCTGGACAACCTCCCCAATGAGGCATCCAATTAAACTGTGAGTCTTCTGACATAAGTTATCATACTCTACATCCTGATGTATCTGAAAAAATAAAGTGGGAGTGAACTCGAAAGCCCAGTGGATTGTTTCTACACATCACATGCATTATATAGACCCAATCCAAAACATTACAAACACTTTCAAACATTTGGTGTTTCAAACATTCATTTGGTCTTCGTATTCCCTGTGATCCAATCTAATCTTAGAGGGTTCAACAATCGTCTAAAATCAATCGACACTCACATCACAACCTAAGAGAGAGTACTTACTGCAGCATCGTATCGTCTCCCAAAGACTTTGAGCTGTCACAGTCAACTTTGATTGGGAATACCTACGATCTGCCTTGTGGCTCGTCAATCTCAAACGGTGACACATAAGAGATGCCACCTCGATTCGCCTCAGGCTCGTCAATCGCATTGGTATGTGGATTCTTAACAAACCATCGTCTTATTTTAGTTTTTACAAACAATATCAATCACATCAAGCAACATACAATATACTAGAAAAATAATTCCAACTTATGCACGCAAGTTAACATTATAATATGTATAATATAACCAATGGGATCTAAATGCATATTTTTTTAGTCATTCATGCCATATTTAAGTAAATCTAAATGCAAGATGTTACATTCAATCATGTCATGAACTGATCATGCATGAGTCTGAATAACTCATCATACATCACACATCATTCAATTAAACCAAACAATTTCAATCAATTTCTTAATAAGATTCTAACAACCTAAAACTATTCAAACAAATGCTTCAAATTTTAAATCTATATAATACATATGAGCAAGGAAGTTACGCCCACCTGATTCTGCCGATCTTCAGGGCGACCTTGCTTTCCTTCGAGATCCTTGGTACTCTCACATGTGAAGATCTGAGAATCACCACTTGATAAGGCTTTCTCTTCCACTAATATAGAAATCCAGAAGCAGCTTCCTAACAATGTCTTCGTCCTCTATTTCTAAGACGTGCTTGAATAGAGATTCTATCATTTCAGCTTTGGACAACTGTACTCTTATAGATACTCTATATTGAGAAATCAATGATCATTATCTAAAACTAACTACGACAGTAATAGAAGGTAAATCATACTGACCAGAAATATCGTGTGACACATCCATTCCAAGAATGATGGTTGGAACCTTGGAGATCAGGAAAACATTTGTTAAGTATTGATCATTAACCTTGTTGGAGCAATGCATTGAATCACATTACCAAAATCAGCTAGATTTTCTTCTTCCACGGACCATATATAGTTGATGTTTCTTTCTTTGGCAACAGACAAAGAAGGAACCGAGATGTTTCAAAAGGTTTGGCTCGTATCTGTTCAAACATCTGTTTGACTCGGACAAAAAGAAGAGTTCTCCTAGCCTAAGGGTTCTCTTTGGGTATATCAACTAGTTGACAGATAACAATTCCTTCAGCTCTCCACATTTCATAAAATCTCGATCAACACTAATCAATTCTAAGTTGATTTACTTCAACCTTCCAACGATAACCCAAAAGTCCAGCCACTACACTTATTATCCAATAACCTAATATATTCAATTAAATTCCCAACAAGCTTGAGTCCCCTACGTCCTTCATGAATTGCAAGCTTAAAATCATTGTTCAATCTCCTCCATTGTTCCTCATGTTCCCAACTAGAAAAATTTGTCTAATCACACCACACATTCAAATTTCCACCCAGTATTTAAACCAATCATATGAATTTAGACTTATGAATTTCACACCTCAAACCAAATCAATGTCCACATCAAGCTTCAATCTAGCCACGCACAAACCGCGGCTACCATTCAAGCATTAGTCTCAGCTTTGTCTATTCATTCCTCATCTTGTATCACAACTAACAATTGATCCACCCAATACAATCACATTCAAGTCCTAACTCAAACATTCTTCATCATTCCTCATTCCCGTTTCTTGCAGCTCACGGACTAGATTCTTCACACCCACATCAACACATGGTTGGTAATTGTCTTCATCATTCTTCTCTTTCATTCTCCTTTTCATTCCCTTGTTATTCACTCAAACAACACACACCATAGCAGCCATTGCAATAATGCACTGCCTAAACCAACAACACCACAGACTCCTCTGTTTCATGTTTCACAAACCAGCAGCTGTAACTCACAGACCATGGCAACACTCATCTCGGTCAGCCATTCACCCACCCTGTTCATTAGTCCCCCTTATAGCAGCACGGTTGCTGCTCATTCCTCATCTCCTCTTCACGGCCAGTCCTTCCTCAATCAGAACACACCAAGAGCTGAAGATTACTCCATCAAACCCCTGATTCCAACTCATTGGCTTCATCAAGCAAAATGCACCGACCCCAAAATTTCCTTTCCTCTACTTCACAGATAGTAACAGGGCAGTCACTTTTCCAATTCTTCCCCTGTTCTCGTTTCATGGTAGTGTCAACCCCTCACACACGCACGTCTCATCTTCTTCATAGCTGCAAACTCTACTCTTTACCTCATCTTCTCCTTCTCATTTCAACAACAGCCAATTTTCCTTCCTCTGTTTTCTAATCTTCTTCGTTACAAAGCTTCTTCTTCATTCCGCAGCAGCAACAGTAGCAAAAGCTTCATGTCACACCCTGACCCCCGGATCAGACGTCATGTCTATCAATCTAAGGCCCCGTCGTCGGGCGTTGCGCGGCTCCAAGCTCGGTGTGTGGTCCGCCGAGGCCCCGGGCGTGCAACAAATGTCATCAGTCTATTTTTCTACCTCTATATACGAGGTTTAAATCATTTCTTTAATTTCAAATAATCATTTTAATCATGCTTCACTAAGCAATTAGTTTCAAATCAAATCCACCAGATGTTCAAAATCATATTTATACTGGAAATCAAGATAATAGTAGCGGAAACACTTTTTGGATCAAATCTTTCTAAATCATTGAACACTGTATAGCGTACCATAACTAAAAATCATCAGTTTATCAATCAAGATAAAATAGTGTTCAAAATGGTAAAAACAGTCCTGTATATACATATACCAAAAATATGATACAGGACCCTCTGGCCCAAGTTCAAACATACATCGAAAAAACTGTACAAAAACAGAGAAACAGTTTAACAAAAATCACTCTCTCTCACTATACATCCTCTGGTCTCCGGTCTACATCCTCATTGAGCGCCGGGCTCATGAGTACCTGTAAAATAAAAACGGGGTGAGCTCGAAAGCCCAGTGGATCTCCCCTACACATCAATAGCATTATACAAACGAGCATACGAAACATGCAAACAGTTTCAATCATTAGGGCGTTTCAAACACTTAG
>JAJIYU010003965.1:0-25540 GCA_030144865.1 Tinospora cordifolia
ACCTGGATCATTAATTCAATAATGGTCCATAATTCTTTATACATATACTATTGGATAAATTAATTGACAAAAATTCTTGTTTATTCGTTCTAAATTATGAGGTATTACATTACTAGTGGTTGGCTTTTATTCACTTTTCAAAATCAAAGTCATTCAAAACTATTTCCAGTAAAAATCAAATCCGGTGAAATTTTCTTTTCATTTCAATAACATTATTATAAAAACAGTTCCATTTGGCATTACTTGGCCAGGAAAAATCCAGTCGTGCCCAGTGTTTCCAAACACTGAGCTCCGATACCAAAACTCTGTCACACCTCGACCCCTGGACTGGACATCATGTCTGTCAATGTAAGGCCTTGTCGTCGGGCGTCGCGTAGTTCCAAGCTCGGCGCGTGGTCCACCGAGGCACCAAGCGTGCGACAGTCATCATCATCTTTCCACAAACCTCTATAATCATTTCTTAATTTCAAATAATCATTGTATTCATGCTTCACTAAGCAATTAATTTCAAATCAAATTCACCAGATGTTCAAAATCATATTCATGCT
This sequence comes from Tinospora cordifolia, assembly GCA_030144865.1. Lineage (NCBI taxonomy): Eukaryota > Viridiplantae > Streptophyta > Magnoliopsida > Ranunculales > Menispermaceae > Tinospora > Tinospora cordifolia. The sequence goes on from JAJIYU010003965.1 coordinate 549, forward strand.
GGAAATCAAAATAATAGTAGCGGAAACACTTTTCGGATCAAAACTTTCTAAATCATTGAACACTGTTTGCATACAATATCTAAAATCATTAGTTCATCAATCAAAATAAAAACAGTGTTTAAGATGGTAAAACAGTCCTGTAGATACATATACAAAAATATGTTACATGACCCTCCGGTCCAATTTCAAAATATACATCATAAAAAAAAACTATACAAAACAGAGAGACAGTTTAGCAAAAATATCACACTCTCTTTCTACACATCCTCCAGTCTCCGGTCTGCATCCTCACTGAGCGCTGGGCTCATGAGTACCTGTAAAATAAAAATGGGGTGAGCTCGAAAGCCTAGTGGATCTCCCCTACACATCAATAACATTATACAAACGAACATACAAAACATGCAAACAGTTTCAAATCATTAGGGGTGTTTCAAACACTTAGTCAGTTTATCCGTTGCACTCTAATATTAGGAATTTACCATTTGATATTAGGAATTAATCGAAAGAGTGAACCACCCTCGGTATCCCAATTGTGGTCCTGAACACAATCAAGCATGACATCTTTATCAAACAAAAGTCTACCTCTGAGACCACGATCCAAGAAGATACTAAAACCAAGGGAAAAATCCTCATGGCTTTTTAAATTCGAGGGTCTCATACTGCCGCTCGCAGTTTGGCCTAGTTGGGGGATACCCACGATGACGTCCTAAGACATCCAGAGAACCTCAACGCGATGTACCAGTAATTGCCCGTCATTGCCCCGGTACGTGGAGTTCTTAATAAACCTTAATGTTCTTTAGTTTCACAATCATGGTTTTTATTCCACGCAGCATACAGACATGCTCATTCAAAATGCTAACCTAAGCAAAGAAAGCAAACAAACACCAAGCTAATCGTAATATCCTAGTACTAGAAAGCGAGTAACCAGTCATCAGGATATCATATCAATCATTTCACCCAAGGCATACATTCCTAGCATGGTACTAAGTACAGGAATTTAAACATAGATCATATTCTATATCCTACATCCGCATAATACTAAAGAGTGAGGAAGAGATAGTCAACCCCACCTATATACGTCGAAATACTGCTGGATCGTCACTCCTCGCACAACAATCCAATATCGTCAATCTGTATCATTAGACGGTAGTGATACGTCAATTTGGGCCTTTAATACACATCTAACCCAACCTTAAGGGTCCGTTATCAATCAGTGCTTTAGAGTGTACCCAAAACGCTCCAAAAACAACATCCAAGTCCATTGACCGCGATCAGTCTTGTATGAACCACGGTCTACACACAATTTCTCACCCAATAGTGGGATTTCACATGTGTACGCCATACTAGTGATTTCCATTTCAGTTTAACACTTAAATCTAGTGTATTGGACACCCAGAAATCATTTAAACATAAAAACCAACTAAGGAATGGTTGCTTACATTGTTTATTCACCGAAACCCATTGCTTCAAGTCTTAAAAATGGGATTTTGTTTCAATGAAATCAACCCTTTTAATTCCACAACTAAACAACCATCACAAATCATCCACACTTGTGTCCAACACATACACACAAGGAAATGAGGAGTGCTCACCACGTTTGGCTTGGTTTCTAGCCACTAAACCCACAACCCAAGCTCTTAAGTGGATTTCCATCATTTTGATTTACTAACCATTGATAACTACTCATTTATGAGATCAAATCTTAAAGAAAAACTCAAAAGAAATCAAAGAACTCACCTTTGATCACTTCTTGTCGCTCCTCTCCAAACCCCAAGCTGTGGAATGACAAATGAGCAACTTTAGGGCTTGAAACGTATATATAGATCACACATGGACTGCGGTCGGAGCCAGAAGTTGTGACTTTAGTACACTGCAATTTTGAAGATTAACGGGCTGATTCTTTTATAAAGCCAATTCCATTCAACAAATTCGAGTTTTTGAGGTGGAAACTTGGTGTTTGTAGCTCCTGAAGCAAGGAGGAGTGTTAAGAAAGTGCTTCAAGAGTGAAACATGCTCACATGCTACTTGTTATTTATTTCATTTGTTGTTATTTTTATTTAAAATGGTTTTATTGGTCTTTAGGAGTCAGTTATTTTGTTTTGTTGTTGATCATGGCATAAACTTAAGACCATGATTTTAGTTGATAGTTATTCTTTTAGTTTTTTAAGTTGTAATATTTTCAAAGTAATTAATGTGAAGTTCTTCCCTTTTATACGTTGCTCTCAACATTGTTTACTGTTCATTGTAGCACTTGTTCTTTTTCTGTCAAAAATACCAACATCATCATCATCACCATCGTCTTCTTCTTCTTGATCATTTTTCTTTAGTGCTTATCTTCTTCCATTAGTATTAGTATTACTTCTCACCCGCTAATCATCTTGCTTACCTTGTTCTTTCTCCCAAACTTCACTTCCTTCCCCATCTTCTCTTCTCTCATATTCAATTGATCACTTAGTATTCAGACAATTCGGCAATTGCTCTCTTTGCATGTATTTAGTTTGTGATTTTTAGATGTCATGACTTCTTTCATTTCATTTGCAGGTTGATCCTCCTTGAGGTTTCCTACGATGACTGGTTTGTGGAATGATTTTGTTGATATCTTTTAAAGTGAGAGTTTTAACAACACTGTTATACGTGAAAAAAGTTTTTGCAATTCGACGTATAAAAACATTATATATCCTATAACACTTCCATGAAAGAGATGTTGTTATCTTTGCATTGTCAGTTGTCTTTTATTAATTCACATTCTGAAGCTAGTAACTTTCACGTGAAGATCGACCTTCCTGAAATGCCCTTAAAGTTTAGAACAAAGAAAATAAAATTCCATCCATTTAATTTTTTCTTACCAAAAATGCTTCTTGCCATCTATTTACCAGCCTTTTTTTTTTAAAATTTTCTTGACACTAGCCTTAAATAATCTCTTTTGAATATTTTATGCATACAAATAAATTGTATGATATTTTCAAATTATGTACATTTTCAAACATATAAAGAATATCAATAATGGTATCATACAAAAAATGATGTAGATGTAGAATTATTTTAGTTTGGTTTATGTATAGTATTGTATATATATTTACTATTTTTTTCAATTTAACTTTAGAATTAATCATTTGTTACTCATTATCATTATCGTTTATTCTAAAATTTAGTTATGAGCTTATTATGGGGTCAATTAAAAATATGTAGAGTATCAGAATATTACAACTCTTTCTCAAAACTTCCACCTTTAAAAAAAATCATAGAGGTTGGATAGAGCATCAAGATATAGAAATATTAAAAGTTTAAGCTGTAATCATCTCTTTTAAAGTTTACACAAATCTCAACAAAAAAAAACTTTGTTTTGAGGGTTTTAAAGGTGTCCCTTGTGCTTGTCAGGATTGATTAGTCAAATTGTATTGGAGCAAACTGGCCTAAATGCTCAGTCTCAAAAAATTTAAAAGGTTAACAATTAGTTTGGCCAATACTACACATTTAAATAAATGTTATTTCGCATTTTTATGCAACTACCTTACTTGCAACTATTGGGTAAATAGTTTTATGTATCTTTGTGCACTTATTTATCTAATGTTTATAAATATTACAATTACATAAAATGTAACAATAACAACCAAATCAACATTACCAATACTTTTAAAATTTTCTTTTCTACATTACCTATTTATATAATATGAAGCTGTTAATCTTTTGAAAGGCGGAATATATATGTATATATATGTTCAACCATTTTAAATAATTTTGAAAATTGCACGTTTTAATCAGTTCCTTTTAAGGAGATTTTTTTTTTGTTAAGAAATAAATCCACAAGAAATGTTTCTCATCAAGACATTTTTTTTTCTTTCTTATCCATTTTTTAATATTTAAGAGTTATGACTCTACTTTTCTATGGGTGAGACTAATCCCCGTTTTGCACCATATAAATTTCGTAGAAAGAATAACTTTTATTGAAGATGAACATTTATATTATGTTTAATTATGAAAAGAAAGATGAGCGAATTTATTTAGAAACGTTATATATATATATATATATATTAAATCATCATATGTCACATAGAAAATAAATATTAAATCATATATTGAAGAGAAAAAGAAAAGATTCTCAACCTTTTTATACTTTACTGTAAGGTGCAAGTTTAATGGAATGCTTTTATTACCACACCCTTTTGTTTTAAAAAGAAGTGAAAGGGTTAGGATCTTTCCTTTTGAGTTGTTTAAAAATAACTAGCTTATAGAAAATTTAATAAACTGCCCTTATATTTAATAATGATAAATATAATCTTTTAAATATAAAAAATCATAAAAATATAACATAAATATCAAAACTTGTAAGTTTAATTTTTGTCATTGTCTCCCTAGGGTTAAGAGGGATTAATTGGGTTAGAAACAAGACTATTTTATTTTTTTTAGAAATTTTTTGATGTGGTGTCATAACGTTAAAGATATAACAACGACATCCCCACTTGTTCATAGCCATGATCAAATTGTCTTTTCTAATGTTTTGATTTTTTTGAAATATTTGACTAAATTGCAAGTATTTTTTTGTAACAACCCGCCTTCGCCTGTGGCCCTGGTTTTGGTTTTGAAGAAAGCAATTACCATAATACCCTAGAATAAAATAGTAATGCACGTTATTGTCACGTGCGAAACATAATATCATAACATCAGGGCCACTCGAGAGATAGAACGTCACTTATTCTCTTTCTTTTTCTTTTTTTCTCTTTTTTTTTTTCTATAGTTGTTCCAAATACATGAGACTCCATGTCACAAATAACTCATACATGTTCCATAATTTTATAAAATACTTTGAAATTTTTCTGATGAAATACACGAAATAAAATTTTGAAATATAATTCAACATTTGAATCCAAGGTATACAATGACCTTTAAATCAATTCAAATAAATATCTTTATAACTGACAAGGCAACACACCCGACTTAATATTAAACTTAGAAACTACATAAGTAAACTCTGAAATAACAACTACAGTAAACTCCTCGTAGCCACGAAGCCTTTGATCAGTGGTTTTTTGAAAAATTAAAAAGAAAGGACTGAGCTCAAAGAGCCCAGTGAATCATTCTAAATATTTAAATCATTATTTCAATCAAATAGACATACATGACAAACACTTCTATAGATTAGATGATTCAAAAAGTTGGTTGTTTATCAGTTTATGTTAAGGCTGAAAGGAATCCACCTTAGTGTTGTTCCAAAACTATGGAGTGAGGTCATTCCAAACGCTCAAACCCTTCTAATCTGTGAAGTTGGGTCAATCCAAACTTCTAGTTCACCAATCAAGGAAGTGGGGTCCATCCAAATTGCTAGTTCCAAATCCAGAAATCAAATAACTGGCAAGTGGGTCTGGGTTGGAATATTCATGATGAAATCCATCACTGCGCCGGCACGTGGTTATAATCTTTATTAATCTTTCTTTAATGACAAATTACATTAATAATGGATTAGATCAAATATATATCATTCAATAATATACATGTGAGCATTATAAGCATGGTAGTCATCATTCCAATGCTATCTTTAAGCATGTTAACAAGTCATTCATGTAACATTGATCATGATATTGCAACCATTATTGAGCTAATGCATCAACATTAATAAATTATATATCTCTAGTCATTACTAATCATGCATATTCTATTCAAGGCATAAAACAAGCACACGTGTATACTTTATTTAAATCAAGATAATAATTTAAAATTTAGAAATCATCTCCACCTTAAAACCTTGTTTCTTCTAGTCTTTGTGTTGTTATTCCAAGCCTTCCTAAGTCCTCAACCTTAAAGATTAAGATTCAATACATTATTTTTAGATATTCATGTGTTTTTAACACTCTTAAACCATAGTGTAATGATTCCTTATCCTATATGACATATAATGTGGAAGGATGTCATATTAGATATGTCTAAGTGTGTGCTTGCTTTTGTGTACCACATAAGTACAGAAGCACTATTGCGGTAACCAGAGGGAATCACTAAAAAGTAGACATGATACTGTAGTAACCAGAGGGGTTACAAGAGAATAGATACATCACTGCGGTAGGCTACCACGATAACTAGAGGCTAATTACAAAATGATGTTACATTACCGTATCGTGGTAATCAGAGTGAAAATCTACACAATGAAGAAGATGATTGTAGTACTGCAGTAACAATGATTAGTACCGTGGTAGTCAGTACGAAAAGTGGACTTTCATGCATGTTTCTCCCATCTCTATGATCTTGGCATCTTAATACCTCAAACTTTGGATCACGAACTATGCATTGAGACTTAGATCAGGCCGTTTTACCTTTTTTAATCTGTTAAATCTTTCGGTTGCTCCAAAAGAATGTCTTGACTCCTCTTAGTCTTCTATTTTTAATGATGGAAGTAAACTAATACTTTAGAAATTTTTATAAGGATTGTAATCTCGAAAAGATGATGTATGAAACTTGATCGAACAACTAGGGATTGATTTTACCTTGTAGAATGCTCTGAAGAAGGTCCTACAGTCTAGAATTTCATTATCAAGCAGTTTTTTGGGTTCTCTCCTTCTTGTTGCTATAGGTGTTGTGTGGGATGGTTTAAGGTATGAAAGAGTGTCAAGAAGACAAATAGGAGAGAAAGTAGAGAAAGAGATTCACAACTTGCTTGATTGATGAGAATGAGGTGCTCATGCTAGGTTTATATAGAGTTCAATTTGATTGGGTTTAGGAAGTTTTGTGTTGTTTCCTTGGTAGGATTCTTTTCTAAACTCTTTTCCTTTTATTTTACTTGTTCAAAATATGAGTAACAGTTTTAGAGGTAGCTCATGCGTTTGAAAACTTTACATAATCGTTTGAAAATTTTACATGATCATTTTTGTGTAGGTTTTATGTATTACTGCAGTAGTGAAATGCATTACTGCGATAACCAGAACGCAATGTATTTTACTTGTTCTTCTAGGCAAATCACACATTACCAAGGTGGTAGATTTCATTATTGCGGTAACCAATGAGAGAACTTTGTACAATTTTCTATTTTTTGTTTTGTTTTACTCACCCCTTCATACAAGTAATTGTACATATTTTGCTCTATTATTTTCATAATTTTTTCAAAGTTTATTTTATTAATTATTTTATTTAATCTAATTATCAAATGAAATTCCTGAGTATTATATTTTTTAAATCTTTTTTGTTGTTATTTTGCTTTCACCTTGGTGATTATGATAGAGAAAATACAATAAAAAGGCCCAACCATATTGAAAGAACAACTTATGGTAATTAAGCCCTTCGGAACAATTTGCCGGGCCATGAGAGGGAGGCGGGGTGTTACACTAATCTTGACTCGGTTTCAGCTATTTATTTGATCTTGAGTTGATATTGCTATCATGACAGTGATAGTGGCGAGACAAGATTGAGAGTCATAAAGGATCTCACTCCTTAGTTAGGGTTCTAAATAGGTAACCGACCTTAGGGTGTTACCTCTAGATGATATCTTAGACAACAGGACACCGAGGAGATTCCTGTCGATTTTAATGATAACTCAAAGCAACTTGATGTTTGAACCACCTAATGTTTGGAAGTGTGTGACATATGTGTTTGTTTAGTTTTGGTACAACCTAATGTTCGATCCATTAGGCTCTTTGAGCTCACCCCACTTTTAACATTTCAAGTCAGCAGTAGTTGGAGACATGTTCACAGCTTATGTTAGTTTCGGTAGTAGTCTTAGTTTTGTTGGGCATAGTGGCCTTGTAGATTCCTAATAGATTTTATTTTGTAAGTTGGATGATGAGAGACCATTGGAACCAAATAGTATTTGTTTTGTTGAAATGTAAGATGACTGTTTCATTGATGATTAGACTTAATAGTTGTAAAACCCCCTCCTTCACTATTATAATTTTCTATAATTTTTTTTAAGTATTTGAAAATCTTTCAAGTAATTGAAAACATTACTAATAAAATATTTTTTATAAAAATTTTCTTTTTCAAAAGAATTTATTCCCTTTAAAAAAGAATTATTTTTCTTAAATAATTATTTTATAAACAAAAATAATTTTAATTAATAGAAAATTAATTTTAAGTATGTTTTTCAACTCTAATTATTTTTATGAGCTGGTGGGACAACCTCCAGGATGGGCAGTGAGATAAAGTCTACTTAGAATAATTGGCCTCCTTGAATAGGATAACCCATTTCCCTTTCAATTTTTATGTGACATCTCGGTTTTAGGTATGAATTTCTGACTATGTAATAATCTAGTTATCCTTTCCCAAGAATTGAGTTGTCAACTTTCTAAAATAATTTCTTACTTCACCGACTTTCAAATCTAGGAAAAGTGCATCAAAACCAATTCTCTTTCCAACTTAAGAAAAGTATGTTAAACTAGTATCAAATAAATTCTTCGTTACTGAAGTATTCAAAACAAACTCAATCATTTCACTGGAAATTCATGTAACAAATAATGCAAAATCATCAGAGTATGTGTTACAACGGATGAAATCATTAAAATCAAATTATATTGGCCAAGCTTGACCGATTATTCCAAAACCAAGACAATAAATGTAAAACAACGATATTGACTCAAAAGAAACACACATCTAGTTTGGTTACAAAATGAGATAAACAAAATATAACATCTAAAGTCTTTTATCCCGGATAACCTCCCACAAGGTTTCCAATTAAAAGTGAAAGTCTTTCTAATGTAGATTATTACACGCTACATCCATGTGTAACTGAAAAATAATGTTAAGGTGAGCTTGAAAGCCCAGTATATTTTTCCTACACATCATTAATATTATACAAACTAGCATTCAAAACATTACAAGTACTTTCAGACATTAAGAGTTGCAAATATTAAATTGTCTTGTTATAATCCTAATGACCAAAAGAGAATCTACTCACGATATTTCTTGTAATCCATTGAGTAACTCCTAGTACACAATCTAGATGTACTATCATGATTCTCCAGGTATTGCAATCCAGCGTTACCATCATGATATAACCTCTCTAGGTATGGGCGCCATCTATACCAAAGGTGAATACTCTAGGTATAAAATTCAGATTATACTGCAGGATTACTATCTAAGAAAGGATAACACAATTCCTGTGACTACAAACATCCAAAGACAACTCAATTGTCCAGCTGCATAGTTGGAAATATCTACGAAATGCCCCGACTAGTGCACATTATACACTGTATGGAGAGTTACGTTGTGCCTGCGACTATCCATTGCATCATACGTGTAATTCTTAAAATCCATTAATCTTATTTAGTGTCGGGACCCCTTCCCTAGGACAAAGGACGAACCGACTGGCACAGTGTCCCAACAAACTCGCCCGCAAGCCGAGCTTGCCAAGACATTGTTAAACCTCAACATACAACACCACATCACACACTTTCAGAGTAATCATAAGAAATGTAGAAGAAATTTAATACACGAACACCAATAAAACTCTATATTTATCTAAAATGGGTCATTGTAACATGTGTAGCAACGAGAGTGACCATCCATTATATACAAGCTTTTCTTACCCCTATACATAGTCTCTAACCCTCAAAATACAATAAGTATGAAGAAAACCTACCAAAAAGAGTAAGGGGATACAACTCTATCCGATGACCACTCCCTTGCCCTTATCCACGACTGAAGAACCTGAAAAGTTAGAGTAGTGAGCCTAATTGTCCACGGCGGCTCAGTGAGTAATGCAGTCTAATTCAAACTTAAAAAATAAGTATTCCACAAATAAAACATGTGCCATTAATGCATGAGCAAAAACATTATGCATGTGAATGCAACAGTAAATACAATTTAAATCTAGAATGCAGTCGTGCACCTTCATTCGAAAATAATTAAATAATGAAAACATTCGCCGAAGCTTGCAAGCTCTCCGAGGTGACTAAAAATCACTCGAGCGGGTTGCAGCTAGTTAGCCGCATTGTGTCGACTTCGATTAAGTCTTACTACCGATGCCATCATCGTAACGATCAGCAAGGACTTATTGCCATTGCTTTATTGTGACGTCTCGATTAGCTCTTATTGCCGTTCCCATCATCATAGACCCACAGAATCCCCTCGGTGAGCACTCTGTGCTAGGTGGTCACTTCTCGTGGTTGTATGAGAGACCGACACAACTCACCCTAACCCTATACTCTCGGACCTCGAGGCTCGATGCACTTTTCATTTAAAACCCATTTAAAAGGATGCAGATTCATCACAATATGTAATCATAACAAGCTCTAAGAAATGAGTTAGAAAATATTACTCACTGGGATGCTCTACTCCCGGCACTACTCTCGTGATCGGTCGCATCCTGCTAGCACTTGGTCCTGTGAAATCGATGTAACTTCTTAATATTAACATGGGACTTAGCTCACTCTAACCGTACATCAATGGTTAATCAATAACTTGACCTAGTCAAGAATAGGCCCCTATGTTTGTTCACCTTGCCTTAGTTACTAAGTCAATTTGATTGACCTCGGTCAATCTTGGTCAACCCTGGTCAACTTATCACTTGCTGACCTAGATGGTCAACAGAGTCCCAACCGGTCAATTCTGGTCCTCATGGAGTCAATTGGGCCAAAAAGGGTCAATATTCCCAATTCCCATCACTTAGGCACAACATTAGCCTATGGCCCTATTTGCGCAACCATTTTTCTGATTTTTCTGTGGGCAATCCATTCATTGGATTCATGCCAAACTTTGTAGAACTGTTCTAAACTTCCTAAAGTTTTTCCAAAATTTTGAATCACAATTTTTCGACATCATTTACTAGCGTTTCTAGGTATAAATACAGAGACTATACAGATCCCGTATACTCTGTGATAGGTAGTGACTATTTGCGTGAATTGACCTACCACACACATTAGAATGCCCTGAAATTTGGTAGGCAACTACTAGACATATCTAAGGATCTCTCCACCAAATTTCAGCTGAATCTACTTAGGTTTGGTTAGTAAATTTTATCTCAGAAATTTCAGCCAGATTGCAGGAAATTTTTGGGTTCATAGTTTCTACTATCATCCTAGTATTCTTTTCCCTCATTAAATCACAATTCTATGGTTTATTTCTTGTGTTTAATTGTAGTATATAGATCATAACACATCCATTAATCAAAAATACTTTGAATCTATCTATCCACTAATTTCTTTGCTGTATTTTAAAGAACACAAGAAATCTGTTCTAGCACCCTACAATCATGGCATATTGGCAAGTATAACAAAACACATCCACAAGGGCTCAAGGTCAGGTCTTTATACCTTTGTGGAGCCTCTACTATGGGGTCTACAATGCCTCTAGTTCCAGCACAAAAGGGTGCCTTTAAGTGTCCCAAATATAGCTCCTATTCTGGTTTCAAACTGTTTCTGTCGGCACTATTGCAACAGTATGTCTAACAGTTAGCAACAACGACTTATAAAACACATTAAACGTTTCAATTTCTGGTTTCTACCACTTGGACACTTGAATACTCATGATAAGGAGTAGAATGATAGATTTTTACCTTAGGGACGTGCCTAAAGTGGTTCAAGAGTGAGCTTTCCTAAAGTTGCTCCAACTGTATCTGTTACACAGCTGTAACAGTGAGTAAGTAATCAACTTTAATGGTCCAAAAATATGTACAAGGCCCTATTTTTCATTCTCTAACTCTTGGAGGTCAAAGTACATACGAAAATGAGGAGAGTGTACGTTTTACCTCCAAAAAGAACTGGAAATGGCCAAGGTTCAAAGCTCCAAAAAGGTGGTTCCAACACACACTTTCTGGTTTTTTAGGTTTAAACTGTGTGGAAAACACCTCCTCTTGATGATTTCTACTTCAAACGGCTCCAAGACTAGGCAAACCACTTGTGAAACTTTGTAGGTGGTGGTACAAGCTTCAAATCAAGTTATAGCTTACTGGATTTGGTTGAGAATTGAGGAAGATCTAAGTTAGGAAAGTTTGCTACAGAAAATATGGAATTTATGGACTTTGAGCTCAAAGAAGCCATTTTGTTGCATGGGGGTGCTTGCTTGGCAAAGATGTGGGTGACATGTGGCTACCCAGGTGGCACGCAACCTCACATGCTAGATGCCCAGTTAGCAACATTCATTGGCCACAATGGATGCCATGAGTTGATGGCAAAACCATGGACTCAAATACCATGGACTTGCATGGTTTTGTGCTGAAATTTCGCTGGAAATTCGTCAAAAATCCCAAAAATTTTTGTCAAAATTGCTTAAAACCCACATAAAAGACAAGGAGGAAGGGGCTGGACCCCCATTTGCGGGTGCATGGGTTGGCCCACGCGCCTGGCTCCGTCTCTAGGCATCCGAGCCGCGTGTGCGGCCCGAGTCCTGCACAGGCGCCCGCCCGTGTGGGCTGGGCGCTCGGCCCGTTTGGGGCCTGGGCCGGCCTAGGCCCAGGCCCAGGTCCCATTAATCTTTTTTTTTTCTAAAATCGTAAAATTGACTAATTCATCATTTCCCATCAAAATACCACTATTATACTTCATTTTATCATTTATTTAATTATTTTCTTCAAAAATTGAATAATTTTTCAAAAATCATATTTTTTTCCCAAAAATTTCATTTATCATTCTAAAAATTTCATGATTATTCCAAAAATTCATAAATCAATCCTAAAGGTCATTTTCCTCAAGAAAACACATTTTCTTAATATTTTTCAGGTGTTTTTTTTCTTAAAATTATATTTTCTCATATTATTTTTATTTTCTTTAATAATTAATTCAAAATTTGGGGAGAAATTGGGAAAAATTCGGTATTTTCTCATTAAAATTCCAAAAAATACATAGAATACATATATGTCGGATCCGTCAATCCGATGTCAAAAATATTGGTCATCACATTTAGTTTCACAAGCATTTACATTCACACAACATCATCATGCAAACGTAATCATTAAGATAATTAACGAAATGAATGTGAGCAGTAAAACCATGATGTCTGTAACCAGACATCATGGTTTTCAATCGTTCATTCCAATCAAATGCAACAGAAATCCTATCATGTTGCTAATTTACTAAACTAGCAACCAAATGTTTTGAATCAAAACTTGCATAATAGAAATGAGCAAGAAAATCCCGCCCACTTGAAAATGTTGGATCTCCCTTGCATCATGTTGTAGAGAGTTATTTACGCTCCAACATTATTCATCTGCAATTAACTATAAAAATAATAAATTCTAAGTTTTAATTACCTATCTAAAATAATTTAAAATAATTTTAGGCTTGGACACCCTCAAACTCTCATATCTACTTTATTCAAAAATAGAATCTTTTCCGCAAACATCCTTATTTGTATTAGACCCCAAAATAAATTTAATCTAGGTTCACTGAACCTTTAGAATTTTCTTATTCATATTCAATTCATTTCATTCAGACCAAAATAAGGTTTCTAAATTTGCAAATAAAGATCATTTTAATTAATTTCTATGTTAATCCAAATTTGGTTCAAAAATACTTCTAAGCATATATTTTAGAAAAATAACACCTCTACTATTTTACACTTTCAATCTGAAAATAAAAATTCTAATAATTAATTCTTAAGCTTTTACAATTCATTCACTTCCAAATAATTTATTTAGACCAAAACTGATAATTTAAAAACACTAAAACTTGAATTTGGGCTACAAATTTAGATCTTTAGGAAAAATATTAGACAAATTTAGATCTTTAAGAACACTAAACATTTCTAACTAATTTCAATTCACATATTAGGAAAAATAAATCTTTATACCTTTTCGCAATTTATCCTCCGTTCAAAAACCTTCCAAATAAACTTTGATGTCTTGATAGTTGAAATTCCAAATATTGCATTCCAAAAATAAACATAACCAAAAATACTAAAATTTATGCTCCTCTCCTCTTTGCACCAGGCCACGCCCAAGAACACAACAATCTTGATTTTTGATCTTCCTCTTCGTCCAAACGCCATAGCAGCTTGCAGCAACTTGGATTTCCTTCCACTGTTTGTGATTCATGGCCAACGACAACAACTAGAAATTTCTGGTTTCGTTCTTCATCTTCGTCCCAAACCAGGAGAAATTTTAGATCTGAAATTTTCTTCCTCTTTCACGCCCAAATCGCAAAACCCCCAATTTGTTCTTATCTTTTGTGCTTGATTTACGTCTAGCACGCATCCTCCTTCATTCTCTTCTACATCCAGTAGCAACAACAATAGCAGTTGCTTCGATCTTCTTTCTTTTCCTTTCATGCACCAGTGTAGCTCATCTTTTGCGTCTTCTTCTTCATCCAAACCAAATTGCACCAGCTTCTTCAACCAAGATCAAATCTAGGGCATCAACATCAATCCTCCCTTTCCTCTATTTGATCATCACAACGAACCCACAAAACCCCAAATCACAACACACAAAGCTAGGGCTTCTCTTCTTCTTCACAACGTGAAGAAGATCTGGATTCTTCATTTTTTGTGTTATTATTGTTTGCCCAAGACCAAGCAAATCCAAAACCCCATTTTTCATTTCTCTTTAGGTTTATTTCAATCCCACTAATATCATCATAAGGCAATTTAAAATATTTTATTTTAAATCTTCATTTCTCTACTGTTTCGTGGACTTTGTATTTTTAATTTAAATATTATTAATTTTAAAAATCTATTTTTTGCGCATATTGTAAAGACTATTATTTATTTTTAATAGTGTTTATTTATTTATTTTATCATTGTAGTTCGTCTAATATATATATATTACCTATAATTGTCAAATTCCCATCATCGTTTCAATTTACTACTAGAGCATAAATAATAATATTTATTATTATTTTATCAATTTTTTCAATTCCTACTTGCAAACGTTTCTCTTCGTTAAATTATTTTGAATTCTCATTTCTTTACAAACCTACAATTTTTTTTATATTTTTATTTTAATTGCAATGTGTACGCATTCGTGAGATTGTGAGGTATTACATTTTAGCTTTAGTCAGAACGAGACTTTACCACTATCAGTTCAACTCGTAATCATCATATCCAAACAAAACATTTAAAATATACTAGTAATATTTTTTTTTGAAATAGACTTTGTTGTTCAAAAACAACTTTAAAAGTGTGAGTACGTCAAGTAAATACCAAGTATATACTCTTGAAGTTCATTATTCAATCCAAAAATAGTAAGCAGGGCATTACTTAAAATTCTAAATCAACTAATAACTCAATGATAAAATCATAATGTTATTGAAATGAATCAAAATGACCATCATTAGAGCTACATCTAGTCCTTATTTCAATAACTAAAACTCAAATTAACATGTCTAAATCGTTTAATCATAAGTAAAAACTAAATAGAATCTACAACAGTATCATCAGAGTCATTGTAGCATCTAAGGGCTTGTTATACCTGTGAAAGGAAAAAAAAAGAGATGACGAGCTCTAAGATCCCAGTGGATCCTCCTAGTCTTATAATAATAATTACACAAGAATAAGTAATAAATGTACAAACACTTGCAAACATTAAGAACAACAATCAATATTTTAGTATGTACAGTCGATTATACTGGTAGGAATCAATATTCCTAAGTGGCCCATTCTAAATCTTGCGTACTGCGCATTCTTAAATTTCTAATTTAAACTTTATAGTACAATTTTGGTAGCATTCTAAAATTATGGATTGCACAAGGCCAATTCATTATGTTGTCAAAGCAACGTTCTCAATCTCAGACCACCGGCAATGCCTCCAACTAGCACATTGCTACAAAAAATGGATTGTTAACTTTACTAATGTTATAATTAGTGTGTATAAAATCATCATTATCATCATCATAATTTCAAGTGCAATTAAACAATTCAAAAGAACTGTATATGTGTGGTATATGTCATGCCATGCATAACATATTCAATAATCAAGTAAACAAACAAGCAAGTCACACTGACATGCCCCTGATTCAATATTCAAGCACACAACATTTATTACTCACTACTCATGCAATATTGAAATAAGTCAAGTTCTCATCCCCACCTAGAATCACTAATTTTCTTATTTCTTTTGAGACGACCCATATTTTTGAGACGCAAAATTTATGGATTCAATATATGTATTCACATGTATTTTCTGAATTTTTAATGAAAAAAACATGAATTTTCTTTAATTTTTAATCACTTAATTGAAGAAAATTAAATTAATTGAGAAATAAAACTTTTGGAAAGAGAATACATAAATTATTGAGGAAATGTGATTTTTGAAGAAAACATGATTTTTGGGGTAGTTTTTAAATTCTTAGGAAGAAAAATGAATTTTTAGGAATTTATATGGATTTTTGGGTAAAATATTGATTTTTGAGTGAAATATGTGATATTTGGGAAAAAATGTATAAATATTGGAATTGATGGTATAATTAAAATTTTTGAATAAATTGAGTGGCAAGTAAGTAGATTAAATAATAATAATAATAATAATAATAATAATAATAAAGGAGAGAAATATATATCTATATACACAAAAAAGAAGAGAAATGGAAATGAAGAAAAGAGAAAAAAAATTTCTATTTGTTTTTGGGCGCATGGGCTGACGGGCCAGTGCAGGCTGACCGAAGGCACGAGTCGTGGGCTCGTGCCAGGCAACTGGGCGTGTGGGCTTTAGGCCTATTCGAGTTGGATTAGGCACGTGGGCTAGCCCACGTGTTTGGGCGACCCGCGCAACCTATCCCTTCTTTTTCCCCATTTCCCTTCTTTTTCTTTTGATTTTTCTGCTAGAAACCAGCAAAACCCATGGTTTTGTGCCCCTGTTTTAGCCTTCCGGTAGCTTTGCCGACTAGATCTCAAGCTCTGGCCATCTGAGCTCCTTGCATGACAACTCATGAGCCACATGGCAAGCCATTTAGAAATGCAAAAGTGCTCTAACATGCAACAAAAACTAGGTCTTTTGAACAAATTTTCTATTTCAGCAAGCCCTCTTCAATAGCTCATTTCTTCTTCTTCCCATATCCATTTGCATTGAAATTATGCTCTTTGGAAAGCTTTCACTCCCTTCTACAGTATTGTGCAACCTGTTGGTCTAATCCCCCAGACTAAAACAACCACAAAAGTGTGTTGGAAAACAGTGTTGATCCAATCTTTAAGGGGTTGGTTCCTAACCCTTCCGAGGTCCATTTTTGATGTAAAACCACTTGTTTTGTTTCTTGTCATATGTATTTTAATCTCCAATTGATAGAAAACAAAAACTGAGATCTTAAGCATGGTTTATAAGATGCTAAAGTTGACTAGTTAGTTAACTATTATAGTAGTTCTAGTAGGAAACTGTTCTTGGGAGCAACTTTGAGGCAACATTTGAAGTAGCTTGGAATGTTCATTTGAGCCAAAACTTGGAGTGATTTAAAACTCATATTTGAGGCTACAAGGAGGTATAAACCTGAACCTCGAGCCCCCATATTCGTGGTTTTATATGTATGCAAAGATACTTAGTTACCTATGAAAATTGGTACTTAGAAAAAATTTCAGAATTGTTGATGTGTGCTAAGTGTTGTAGGGTGTGTTTGAGAGTGATTGTTGCCATATTTGCTTCTATTTTGAATGACACTTGAATTGTTAATGTCTTGGGATTTATACCCCTACAAAACATGTAGAAAAAGCCTTGGATCAATGGGGTAATAGGGATAATTAGGCACTTGAAAATCATAAAAAACTTGAATATTGAAAAATATTTTACATAATAGGGAACCAACTGACTGACTAAACATTGGTATTTTGGACTGAGATTTAGTGGAGACATCATTAGATATGTCCAAACATGTGTACCAAATGTTGTCCCAATTCGAGTTGGATAAAGGGGGTCAATTGATGCACGATGTGACTGCTTGTCACATGAGAAACGAGAATTTCACAATTTCTGTTATTCCACTTGAAAACTATAGCAAACGATGTCCAAAAATCAAAATCTAAAATTTTGTGAATATTTAGGAGATTCTGATCAAATCTAGAAAGTTTCATATAAACCTGACACACAGATTAATCGCTAAGAAATTGGCAAATTTGCTACGCAGATTGAACAAAGAGCTTGAAATTTGGCTAAGTGATGAAAAATTGAGGATTTTGATCATATTAACCCAATTTTGACCAACTTTGATCCAATTTGACCCAATTGGCCCAAGTTGACCAATTTTGACCTAGTATGACCAGTTGCCCAAGTTTGATCGGTTGGTCGAATTTAACTAAATCGAATTTGGGTTGATCGAGACCGATTAGGGATAGTGGAACAAGGGTTGAGCCACATTTCTAAAAAGAACTAAAATTATGTTTAAACAATGCAGACTCAAGTGTATGCTGCGGGACTGAGCCGAGTGTCGATGGGATATCGGTGTGTGGGACTTGAGGTGAGTAGTTTAATTCATGTGTTACTTTGACTTGTATTCCTTGTATAACATGTGTGTGAAATGACATTGTTTTAATGGTTTTATATGATTGAGATACATCGAATTGGTTTTGAAATATGTAGATATACACGGGTAATGAGACCATAGGCTCAAGTACCGAGTGTGGGTTGAGGGTGCACAATGTGATTGACATTAGACACGAGGTTTGAGCGCGATGTTAGGACATATGATTAATGCCCCTAGCTTCTGACCTGCTTGAGTGATGACGCTTGAGGATCGAGCGCGGGGTTAGGTATTCAAGGAATATGCCTAGCTTACGACTTGCTTAAGTGGCCAGTACGCTTGACGTATGGCCTGCTCGAGCAATGACCATAGGGTTAGGTTTGATGACTTAAGACCCTAGCCCAGATGCAATTTTTAAGTAGCATGTGTTTGATATGTTCTGTTATAATTGTTGCATCGTTTATAACTGATGTTATACTATGACATGCATTCAAACACTATATCATTTTACTGTTCATGCATACATGCATTATTTTGGAATGTAGGTTATGGTAACATGCTGATTTTACTACTCACTGAGCCACGTTGACTTTTAGGCTTACTACTCTACTAACATTTCAGGTTTCTTGGCGACTGACAAAGGGAAATGTGTAGTGATAACCTCGTTCCTAACGATTCTTTTTTCCTTTTCTTGGTCTTTTGTTAGAGGTTGGTCAATTTTGTGTATATATATATGGTCAACTGTGTATTTTTAAATGAGACAATCTGTAATATAAATGATAATTCTCTATATGTTTGCTTACTTTTGCGCTTGAATCCTGAAATTATTCTGATATCATTTGTTGTTAAAATTGGCGAGGCTTAACAGTGATTGAACGAACTTGATATGGTGAGTGAGTTTGTCAAATTATTTAAAATAGGTATATTAGTTATAAATTAATATACTTTCTAGGTTTAGAAAACTTATTTTGCAAAGTTTTTAGAAACCTTTGTTTTATATGTTGAAAGTATCATAATGTTTTTTGAACAAATAAAATTGATTTTAAAATTTAACATAAGAAAACCCTCAAAATAAAATTTTATATAGACTATGAATGTTTTATACAAGAGAGTAAAACAAAACTTTTGAGTTTCTACATTTTCTTTCATAATCTACTAATTTAAAGTATATTAAAAAAAAGGAATACAAAACTGAACATGAGATTCTTATTGAATAAACACCATAATAGGCAATTGATTGCCCGTTTCGAATTTGTTTCGATACCCATTTGAAATAGATCTTGTGGGATTTTATCAAATAAACAAGGAAATAGGTCATTAATTAACCGTTTCAGAGTTATTTTGACACCCACTCAAAGTAGAACAAAATTAAAATTTAAAAAAACTAAAAATATTTAAGAGAACAATATTTAAAATATTTTTATGCTCTTGTGGGATTTTAAGAAATAAATACTAAAATGGGCCATTAATTGACCATTTCAGAATTTGTTTCAACATCCATTCAAAGTAGAGCAAAATTATATTGAGAAAAAAAATACTAAAAATAAAGTAGATTTGAGAGCTATACCTTAACTATTCTTGGGATCCTAATTGAAATCATGCTTCTTAAGAGTGAAGAGAGAAATAGATAAAATACTAAAAACTTGAAGAAGAGAAAACACCACGCCGTTGGAGGAAAAACAAGACTAAAGAGAGAACATGTTGGGGAGAGGGAGAGGGCACTTTGATTTCTTGTGCTCGATATGAGAAAAAATGAGTGAAGGTGAAAACTATTTATAGATTTTAAGAGTGTGAAGTTTCCAAAGCTTAATTTCTAAAAATATTTAAAATTTCTATTTTTTTTCTTTAATTTCTTAGATGCTCTTAATGAAGATTTCCTTTTTTTTTCTTTTTATTTATTAATCTAAATATTACTAATTTACTTTATTTCTTTTATGAGAAGGCACTTATCTATATTTTTTTTCTAAATAATATTAAATTAGATTATTTAATTATTTCAACTCTAAAGTGACTTAATCCATTAATTTAAACTATTTAATTTAAAATGATACACGTAATAATTTTTTATATCAATCTAGATTTTTTTAAATATTATTTCTTATAACCAAAGACACTTATACAATAATAACTTAGATTATTTAATTATTCAAACTCTAAAACAATTTGATTTATTAATTTAAACTATTTAATCTAAAGAAATAGACATAATATTTATTCCAAATACTATCGAATTAATTTAGATTGTTTAAGGTGCTTATATTATTTCTTTCAAAATATTATTAATTTAAATTGTTTAACTCTAATTACTTTAATTATGTTTAGTTACCAAATGTATTATTTTATTATTTTTTTAAATTGTAAAATTACCTAAGGTATTACAACAATTGACTTTCTATGTTATCACATTTAATTGATATGTGGTTGTTTTATCTATTGACCTTGTCTTCATGTGAGATTGAGACACAGGTACTAGAGAGAGCATTGGTAATGCCCTTTCTTCCAAGTGATCTCGATGAGTCATTTGTGCATGGTGAACATATGTGATGAATCACTGTAATTTAATGTCATATTAATTGATTATATTGCGTTTATGATGAGTGAGGGTAATATCGACATTGTACCCTCAAAGATGATAATCGGGAGGTGGGGTGTTACATAGACATAGATTGAGCATTCGTATTATTACACTACCATAGTGGAACCAAGCCCAAATCAAACTTCGACTCATGTAACAAAGACTTCAGGCAACAAATCTTAGTAGTTGCCTGAGCAAGTGTCTGAGGTCGTAACCTATACCTAGACTTAGCACTAGATCGAGCAACAACTTGTTATTTCTTTGATTGTCAAGAAATAAAACAATCTCCTAAAAAGCATGCAATAAGCACTAATTGATTTCCTATCAATTAGCACTAGTAAAAACATGCATATTGAATGAAGCAATCTTGTGAAAGTGAAGACCATAATGCACAATACCATTTAGATATTCTAAGAACACACTTAATTGCTTGCCAATGACTAGTACAAGAATTTTGCATAAATTTGTGTACCTTGTTTGTAATGAGTGATATATTAGGACAAGTGAAGGAAAGATATTGAAGTGCTCCAACTATGCTCCTATACACTATAGAATCAGGAAATGATTCACCATCATACACAAATAGTTTCTTCCCTAGGTAGCGAGAGTATCAATACGTTTATGATCAAGTAAACCAATTTGAGCAAGTAGATCTTCGATATACTTTGATTGAGTTAGATACATACTAGATGAATATCATCAACGTATCTTGGATTTGTAGTAACCCTAATTCTTTTAAAGCAAACTCCCCTTATAACAATTGAATAACAAACAATAGTTGGGATGTTTTTTGTGCAATTCACAAGAATATCATTGTTAGGTCCCCTTTCCTAGGGTGAAGGGCGAATCGATTGGCATAGTACCTTGACAAACCCAATCGCAAGCCAAGCTTGCCAAAACACTGTTAAGCCTCCTTCACACTCATACACAACATCATCAAAGTAATCACAAGAGATGCAAAAGTAGCTAAACAAATAATTATAGTAGAATTTTTTTAACGTTAAGAGTAGTTAAACAAAAATTAACTATATATAGTCACCTAAATGTAGTAGTAGCAGAAATGTCTAAGTCCAAATATTTACAATGGTTTTCTTACCCCCTATATATCATACTAACTCTCAAAATAATGGACAATGCAGGGAACCTACCAAAAGAAACTAAAAACAACACTCTATGTTATAACCACCTTCTTTGCTTTGTCCATACTAGAAGAACCTGAAATGTTAGAGTAGTAAGAAAATTTGTCTACAACAGCTCAGTGAGTAATGTAGTCAAATTTAAAACTTAGAATATGAATTCTATAAAACAATGTCATGTATGCATGGACAACAATAATATCCAAATAAATGCAACGGTTAATGAATGCTAAATCCACAATGCAGTCATGTACCTTCCATTTTGAAAACAGTTTTAACACTAAAAACACATGCCGAAGCTCTCACTAGCCTACAAGGAAATAATAAATCTAGTTGAACGGGTGTACTGGACAATTAGGCGTATTCTCATACAACATCCTAAGGATCCGCCAACACATACCTCATGTATGGCGGCCTCAGATCCTCAATAAAGAAGTAAATTGATAGACCTACACAGAATGTACCCCAGGTACGGTGGCTTCTAGTCCTCAATGATCTCTTACATCCAATACCCTAACATGCACAATTGGACCTCGAGATTTGGTGCACATTTGCATTTAAAAAACCCATTTAAAAATTGTAAATGTATTGCAATATATAATAACATTTTATTTATGAAAAGAAAATAAGTTAAGTGATAAATTAGAAAATACTACTCACAAGGATGCTCAACTCCTGGTGCTCCTCTCGTAATCGGTCACGTTCCACTAACATTTGTCTTACATGATCAATGGGGTTTTCTATATCTATATGAGATTTGGCTTAAATCTAACTTTATAGTCCTTGGTCAATCAAAGGATTGACTGTAACACCCTACCTCCTGAGCCCCATCGTCCACGTCATCTGACGTTCTAATTTTCTTTGATCAATAATCTTGGGCCGCCTGGAAGACAGACTCGTTATACATTTTCTTCTTCTTTGACCCACATCCATGAGGGTTTCTGTATACAATAGTCTATGTGCAAAATAATTCAAGGCATCATAATTAAAATCCTTCATTTATTTATACTAATTGAACTTTTACAATGAGAATGTCGGGACCCCTTCTCACAGCCAAGGGCGGCCCGACCGGCATAGCGGCCTGACGAACTCTCTAACCAAGACGAGTTCGCCCAACCACTGTTAAGCCATCTTTGCAAACCTCATGTGATGGGACGATATCAGAATAATTGGAATCATTAAAACCAAAGTAAGCAATAATTCAAACGAAGTATTTTATTTACATAAGTTTGCCCAAAATACATACTTAACCGTTTAGAATAGTACAACAATGACCAACTTCAAGGAAAAAGAGAAAACGAAAAAGAAACTGAGACAGGAATCGTCAGAGAATCAGGCAATCACTACGCCTTTTCCCTTGTCCGCCACTAAAGAACCTGAAATGGTAATAGAGTAATGAGCCTAAAATCCACGTGGCTCAGTGAGTAGAAAGATCAGCATGTCAACCACAACCAATATTCCAAAACAGTGCATGTATGCATGAGCAATAAAATGATATGACATTTGAAAATATGACATAGTATAAAAATAGTTATAAGTAGTGCACTGGTTCCAAAAATCATCTTAAAATCATGCTAGTTAAAAACATATCCAGGCTAGGTCAGCTCAACCAAAACCCAACCTATGGTCATCGCTCGAGCGGGTCGTAGGTCAGGCGTATCGACCACTTGAGCGGGTCGTAGGTCAGGCGTATCGGCCACTTGAGCAGGTCGTAAGCTAGGCGTACCCCTCGAGTACCCTAACCCAGCGCTCGGTCCTCAAGTGCCATCACTCGAGCGGGTCGGAAGCTAGGCGCGTTAGCCACACACCCTAACCCCGCGCTCGGACCTCGAGTCTCATCTCATCGTATACCTTGACCCTGCGCTCGGACCTCGAGCCTCTGGTCTCACTACCCGTGTACATCTACATATCTCGAAATCAACCAGATGTATCTAAGTCCCGTGAAACCGTTTAAACCATGTCATTTTATACAAGTTTATGCAAGGAACAAAAGTCATAGAAACACCTGAATCAAACTACTCACCTCGGGTCCTGTGCACCGATGTCTCGTGGACAACCGGTCCAGCCCCGCTATACTCTTTCGAATCTGTATCAATTAAAACCCAAACTCAGTTCTATGCGTACAGTGGCCCAGTATCTAATATTACTATCCCAACTCAATTTTGATCGACCCGAGCTGTTTCGGTCAATCGATCAGACCTAATCAATTCTGGTCAACTCTGGCTATTGTGGTCATTCTAGTCACCTTAGGTTAATCCATGCCCAAATTGGGTGAACATAGCCCATTTAGGTCAAAATTGGGTCAAGAGGGTCAAGATTAGTTCAAAATCTCAACCCTCAACACTTAGTCAAATTTGAGTTCTTTGCTCACTTACACAGCAAGCTTACCGATTTTTCTGCGGGCAATCCATATGTCGGATTTGTGCCAAAATTTTCAGATCTGTTCTAGATTCCCAAAACCTTCTTATAATTTTAAATCAGGATTTTAGGACTTCATTTGATAGTAATTTGGGCTAAGATTCCAGGGACTAGGTGTTCTCGATTTCTGTATGACAGACAGTGGGTTTTTAGTTAATTTGACCCAATTACTCAAATCAAATTGATCTGAAATTTGTTAGGAATAAACTAGACATATTTAGGAATCACTCCACCAAATTTCAGCTCAATCCACAAAAGTTTGCCTATCTAATTCAATCTCAGAATTTTCAGTTGAGTCACTGGAATTTCTGGGTGCACACCTTTGACAGTAAATTTTCCTAATTTCCTGTGATCAATCCATCAGTTGGATTTGTATAAAACTTTTCAGATTTTATCTACGCTGTCTGAACTTTCACTGAAATTTTATTTTGTGATTTTTGGATACCATTTATTAGGGTTTTTAGGTGTAATAACAGGGATTATAAGAATCCCGTATACCCTGTGACAGGCAGTCACTTAGTGGATTAATTGGCCTACTTCCCTAATTCAGAATGGCCTGAAATTTGGTATACATAT